>BEXV01000583.1:186514-200924 GCA_003118195.1 Hemicentrotus pulcherrimus | reverse complement strand
TGGCTATCTCCCGCAAGAAGCAGCTCCAACTGGTAATTGAACTGAAAACTGTCGGTTTACATTTCTTTCATTTGTTGACACTGTCCTGGAAAATATTTTTTGCCCCATTGGAATGTCGTGGTAATTTAATAAATGATGAAACTTTTGCGTTTTTTTACAAGCATGCTGAAAACTAGACCGGATTATATATTTAATCGCTGAATGAACAAATGTCTATCTATGTAATCACATGTCGGGTGAAATACCGGAAAGGGGAAAGTTAACTCAGAAAGTTGGCGTTTCGAATTCCCTTTATTAATAGCTTCATTCTGTCGTTGTCCTAACACTAGAACAATAGACACTAAAACCACCACAAATTTGTTTTGCGAGTAGAATATTATATACAAAAATGACATCAGAAAACAAAATTGTAGCTTTGCACTTGGCAAATTAGATTGATTTCATAGAATCTTTAGAGCACATATATATATTACATTATAAGCAGTGTAAAATACTTTTTCTTTACACCCTTTTTTGTCCTAATTCAATGAAATTATATTTATCCTTGGGTAATTTTTAAAATTTAAAGTTTTCTCATTTTTATTTGATTTGTACATTACTGTAACAAAACGAAATTGAATAGCGTCTACGTAAATAAGAAGCACCCTAAACATATACCAAATGTTGTTTGAAAGAGTATAGGCAAATAATGCGTCTTTTAAAAGATTATTATAATTTTCTCCCCTAGCATCCAGCGCGGACGAAAAAGGGCCTCTCACAACGGAACAGGTTACCCGTTGTGGTGATGACTTTAAAGCTTTCTACCGAACACAGTTGTTCAAGATCAAGACAGATCCACTTAACTTCAGCTTAGTTTTTGAATTCGAAAGGATTTACACTGACCTAGTTCTCCTCAGAAATGAACAGGGAACTACATAGAAGACACCCTTAGACTACAGCAAACTTTTCAAAACAAAGATAAACGGGGAACTACCAAAACGTCTCATAGTTGAAGGCGAAGGAGGAGCAGGTAAAACAACATTTTGTTCCAAGATGGCATGGGATTGGACGAATGGAGCTGATGCTTTTCAAGAGTTTGTGTGGGTTCTTGTTATCCCTCTGCGTGACATCGAAGGGAATCAAACAGTAGGGGATATCGCAAGAACATATCTCTCAGATAGTAACTCGGTTCAACCACACCAGATCGACGAATACATATTGGCTAATCCCTCGAAGGTATTCATTATACTTGATGGGCTGGATGAGTACGATGATCATCTTGTCAAACACAAGAACGACATTGCTAAGATAATCAGGTCGGACAAGTTCAAGGAATGCAGGGTTCTTGTTACAACCCGGCCTTGGAAAGCAGACCAAATCAAATCAAACGCAAATTTCATGAGAACATATGCTTTTATTGCGGTGGCCGGATTTGATAAAAGACATATTTCAATTTACATCAACAAATATTTCACGGACGACTCTCAAGCAAGTCGAGGGTTGGTCAAATTTATTGAAGACAATGATGTCATTCGAGAAAATATGACTCCCTTTCCAATTTACATCGTAATGCTTTGTATTCTATGGCGGGATTCTGATAGCGAGAAACGAGATCTAATTCGCAGACTGAAGACATTTTCTCAGCTTTTCCAAGAAATCATCATATCCCTGAAAGACCACTACGTTTCAAAGCGGCTCATAGATCTTGATATAGAAACTGTTACACACTATAAGAAGCTCGACTTTTTTTTCACACAAATTGGGGAAATTGCATTATCTGGCATAATGAAGAAGAAATTAGTTTATGGAAAAGACGATTTCAGTTCTTGTGAAGAAGCAATGGAGACATGTTGTAGAGTTGGAGTACTCAGTAATGAAACCCGGTTAGTACGTAGACAAGATAGACATAAAAAGTCGTCGAATCTTGTGAGAGAAAGTGTCTTCTTCCCTCACAAGTTATTCCAGGAATACCTCGCCGGTATGTATCTTGCCTCTCTTTTTGAGACTGATCATGAGCAGTATGAAAAGGCGATGGATGATGTGATTCCGAGAGCAAAAGAGTTCCGATACCTTCTATACTTTACTGCATCTCAATTGAAGAACGTCGGTATTGATGTCACTAACAGGCTAAATGAGGAGATTAGCATTAATAATGATCTAGAGAGTATCTACGGAGCGTATGATGAAAGTGATGAAAGCTTCGTAGATATTACCATGAAAAATCACTTTCTAGTCGATATCGTCTTCGAAGCATTTGACGAAGACGTGACAAAAATGGTTGGACAGCAACTCTTTGCAGTACAAGAGTCACTCATAATCAACGAACAGATGTCAGCGCATACTGTGTCTGGATATCTTTTCATCATGGAACATATCAAAATGGTGAGAATATTTGAATAGTTGCTTGAAAAATGCCACAACTTTAAACAAAAGTAAAGTAACAAGAAATGTTAAAACAGCACATTTCTTTATACAAATGTATTAATGATTAATTTGCTGGGAATTTGTTCTTTGTGAAATATCTTTTTCATAAAGAACCTTTTTAGGTTGTATATATGTTTTTGAAGTGTTGATCAGGAACTATGAAAAAATGCACAGAATTATTTTAATTTTTAATTCAGAAATTATTTCTCTTTCATGGAAGAAATGAATTTATGAGGGGAAAAGATGTATGTGATATGTTCAGTCTTGAAACTCTATTTCTTATACATTTTTTTCAACAAACTATTGCAAATCAATTAGTTGTTCACACGTTATACTAGCACATTTTGATTTATTCATAGAAAACTTTAATATTGATTGGAAGATCATGTGGTCCGACAGTTTCCCGTGACCTAGCAGACGTCATCTGCTCATCGACAGCGTTAACAGCATTGGAACTCAGCGGCTCGAAGTTCCATGACGACTTCTATGGCATCCTGGAGAGTAAAGTCAATACATCAAAGGTATGGGGAATCCTCGCAGAGAGTATGAATGAGGCAAACTTGGGTGGACTGAGGATTATCTGAATAGAAGGGGGGGGGGGGGGATTCAAGAAATCTTTTTTTTTCCAGAAACATACAATATACATACCAACAGCGGTCTCGAGACATTCTTACAATGTCTAAGTTCTTCATAGCTTTACAACATCTTTCTCTTTTATTATCCGCATTTGACAAATAATAAGATGACTATGAAATAGTTTTTGATGTTCGACTCACTCTAAAAAATTCTCAGAAATTAATTTTTCTTCACGAAAGGGAATAGCAAGCACAGTATAATAATTTTCTCGTTTTGATGATATCCATTTTAAAGATTGTTTGTTACTGTTAATGCTAATTTCTTTTGCATTCCAGTTGGAATCCCTGTACAGATTTTTGTTGTTGTGTGTGAGAGAGTAAATGACAAGATTTTTTTTGTGTGTTTACATGACTGTGAACTTCACAATTATAGGTTGAACGACTATCACTGACGTTGATGAATATATCAAATGAACATACATCACGCAATCTGGCTAGATTCTTGAATAACCTCCCTAGACTGAATGATTTGACGCTAAAAGACAATTGCTTTAATGGGCGATTTTACACAGAGCTGGCCTCCGGAGCCTGCTCAGTGCAGGTGAGCAATCTTATTTTATCTTATTTTAATATTATATTTCGTTATATTCAGTTTTTATTATGTTTTGTTATGTAATATGGTATTGTATTGCATTACATAACATATCATTATATTATTCATTACTTTATTGACTTATTTACAGTTATGTTTTAAGCAGGGCTGCCTCCTCAGTTCACAAACTGCTGTCTGTTTTTTTATTCACCTTGATTCACCTTGAAGGCCACACCTCGCCATCGTGGTGATGAAGATGCCGTAGATAGTGTGGTGTGGCAGGGTTGAGAGGGTCCCATGGGACCCATTTAAAAACCCAGGTTGGATAGTTGTCGTTTGAAGCTTAGTAGTGCGGGAGCATCAATGGCAGTATGTGGCGGCTTGTTCCATTTGCTTACAACTCTCTGGCTATAGAAATTTTTCCTGATTCCAAGGCGGCTTCTTGTTTTAGCTAGCTTCATGGAATGGCCTCTTGTTCTTTCATAGTTAACAATTCATTTTTCTTCACGAAATGGAATAGCAAGCATTGTATAATAATGTTCTCGTTTTGATGATATCCATTTTAAAGATTGTTACTGTTAATGCTAATTTCTTTTGCATTCCAGTTGAAATTCCTGTACAGATTTTGTTGTTGTGTGTGTGAGAGTAAATGACAAGACTTTTTTTTTACACCACTGTGTTCTTTACAATTATAGGTTGAACGACTATCACTGGAGTTGATGGATATATCAGATAATCATACATCATGTAATCTGGCTAGATTCTTGAATAACCTCCCTAGACTGAATGATTTGACGCTAAAAGACAATTGCTTTAATGGTCGATTTTACACAGAGCTGGCCTCCGGAGCCTGCTCAGTGCAGGTGAGCAATCTTATTTTATCGAGAATTCACAGAATTTGGTCGATATTATGTATTGCCTATGCTTAATGTAATTCAATAACGAGGACTACCTCCTGTACATCCATGAACCAAGGAAAATAATGGGTCTCAAAGTAGTTCAGTACAGGCGCATGCTAAAGTACAGTAGTTCAGTACATGTTCAGTACAGTAGTTCAGTACAGGCGCATGCTAAAGTACAGTAGTTCAGTACAGTAGTTCAGTACAGTAGTTCAGTACAGGCGCATGCTAAACTGTATGAATGATTATTGTCTGACCACGGAATGATTACTAAAATTCCTTTAGTCAAACCAGTAAGTGATTTTGTGAATTCTCGTATCTGAATTACAAGTTGTCCCTGATGGCATATTTTAGGTATTGCAATTTGTATCATTTGATTCGGTCGATCCCGATTCTGCTGCATTACCATTTACAGCTTAATTAGAGGCCACGCAGATCAATCTCCTGTACTGGATCCTGCATCGACCGAATCAATAATTGATTCATAATATATATTATATATTTTCCCCATATCATGAGAGTGGTATTATTCGCTTCATTCTTTTGATTAAATGTGATGTTAATTGTTATTGTATAATTGTGTAAAGTGGGGGCATGCTACAAGAGTCCTATCTCGCACCCCGGGGCAACGTGTCTGACACGGCCGGTTGTAGCAACTACTCCAAAGATCAAGATACATTAATCTTGATCTAAGGAGACGCGAGAAGAAGATTTGTATCAAAACATGGAAGATTAAAACTTCTTATACTGATATTGTTTTGTTCGATTGTGTTCATTTTAAAAGAAACACTATGATTTTAATCATGTTAGGTCACTGATAGTGTCCAAAGATCTCCCTTGCGACATATCGTCCATAAGATGTTAATCGTAGGCATTTATAATAAAAGACCTTTCATAATTATGAAAGCTGTAAAAATGTTCTTTGTTACCTAGACTGTCCATTAAGTACATTTTCAATGATATTTTCAATGCAGCTCAAAGAGTTATGGGCGTAACCTTTGTTTTAAGAAAATCACTTTTATCTGTGTCCCGTACGATATGTACGGATCGCCCCATTTCATACGTTATCATATTGTTTTAATTTATGTCACATCTTATCATGATATAATTTATTATATCATTCTATGTTTCATAATATTATATTTCGTTATATTCAGTTTCAGTATGTTTTGTTATGTTATATGGTATTATATTATATTGCATTACATAACATATCATTATATTATTTTATTCATTACTTTATTGACTTATTTACAGTTATGTTTTAAGCAGGGCTGCCTCCTCAGTTCACAAACTGCTGTCTGTTTTTTTATTCACCTTGATTCACCTTGAAGGCCACACCTCGCCATCGTGGTGAGGAAGATCCCGTAGATAGTGTGGTGTGGCAGGGTTGAGGGGGTCCCGTGGGACTCATTTAAAAACCCAGGTTGGATAGTTGTCGTTTGAAGCTTAGTGCGGAAGCATCGATGGCAGCTTGTTCCATTTCCTTACAACTCTCTGGCTTTAGAAATGTTTCCTGATGTCAAGGCGGCTTCTTGTTTTGGCTAGCTTCATGGAATTGCCTCTTGTTCCTTCATAGTTAGCAAACTGAAAATACTTCTCGGGTTTGTATTTGTCGATTTGCACCACTATCCTGTAGGTTTACAGTAGGTCTCCTCTCTGTCTTCTTTTCTCCAAAGTAGTTAGTTTCAGTTTTGCTAATCTTTCTTCGTATGGTAGATGTTGAATACTTGGAATGAGTTTTGCAGCACACTGGGAGGTAACTTTCCGGGATTTGTGTACTAGAACCCCTAGATCCTTTTTCTTCTGTACTCTCTTTGAGCTGGGAGTTTCCCATCGTGCATGTGTAGTGTGGGTTGTGGGTTCCGAAATGCATCACTCCACATTTGGCTGCCATGTATTTGCCTATCTGTGATGGGGGTTGATGGAGTTTTGCATGTCTGTTCTATCACAGTCTATTAGCACTGGATGGATTAGCTTTGTGTCATCGGCAAATTTGCTAACTGTTGATTTGTCGGTTAGCCCAATTTCGAGGTCATTCATGTAAATCAAGAAGCACAGTGGTCCCAGGACTGATCCTTGAACTACAGAGCTGGTAACAGGCCTCCAGCTAGATTTGGCTCCCTGGGGAACACCTTTCTGCTTGCGACTGTTGGACCAGGCTGTAATCCACTGTAATATCTTACCATCTATACCATGGGCCTTCATTTTTTTTTTTACTAGTCTCTTGTGTGGGGCGGTATCGAAGGCCTTTGCTAGGTCAAGGTATACTACATCTACTGGTGTACCATTGTCTACTGATTTGGTGATGATTTCTTGGTATTCTAGCAAGTTGGTAGTTGCAGTAGATTTCCCTTTCCTAAAACCAAGCTGAGTATCCTGTATCAGACCATATTTATTCAGGTGGTTTTATTTTGTCTTTGATAATGCTCTCTAGTATTTTACAGCTGACTGATGTTAAGCTGATTGGTCGGTAGTTCTCTGGTGTAGGTCTTGCCCCTTTCTTGAATATTGGAGTTATATGGGCTGATCTCCATTCCTCTGGTACATGTCCTTCCTTAAGTGATTTTCCAAACATAATGGTGTTTGGAACACTCACTTCTTCAGCCAGGGGTCTTAGGAAAGCCGGTGGTATATCGTCCGGACCTGCTGCTTTGGATGNTTCTTTTTTTGTCTTTTCTTTCTCCCCCCCTCTCTCTCTCTCTCTCTCTCTCTCTCATCTATTGTCATTTCTCCGCCTGTCTTTCTCCCGACCTTCACTTCCTTCCTCTTTCTTTCTTTAAGTCTACAAGTATCCCTTTCACTCATACATATTTGTATTCTGTATTTTCTTGACATCTCTTCCATGCTAAATGTACATTGATATTACATGTATAATCACGTCAAAATCTCATACCAGATTTCCCAGTTCACATTTCAACCGCACTTTTACTGACGTCAACTTTCATGTTTCAACATTCACAAATTCCTCCATAGTTCACGATTTTCCAGAAATCACTATTTGTTTCGCAAATGTATTAATTGCTTCTGTCTTTACCTAAGATTTGATACCCTTGGAGATAATAAAATGACTGAAAAGATATATATCTAGTGTGATTTGTTTGATTTAATGTAATTTTGTTAAAGGCTTATTCGATAGCAATTAACATATAATATCTATTACTCTGTAATCTGGAGGCACGATGGCTCAGTGGTACAGCAGGGGGTCTCGTAACTGGGAGGTCCAGGGTTCGAAACCAAGTCAATGCGCTCGCATCCTTTGGTATTTAAGACATAAATTCTCATTACCAAGTCCCTTGTTAAGGACTTAAAGCCATCGGTCCCCTGGTTGTTTACTCACAAGCACATAATGCTTTATTAGTCAGGTATTAAAGACAATCACCATCAAATGAAAATGGAAAGAAAAGAGAAATGCAGAAAGGAAGAAAACGTTTCAGATGAAAAGGAAGGACCCGAGGTGCGCAGCCCCTCGAGCCTATAGAAACAGCGATGTCTCTCATAGTAGTCAATTTATCTATAATATGTACTTTAAATTTTGTAATGACAGGAAAATTCACCCGGGTTTGCTGGAGATCGAGTCCACCGCACACTGAAATGCGGGTGTATTGGAATACACAAACGGGTTCTAGGACACCTATCCCCTGGACATCCACCCCGGATAACCTCCCCCAGGCAACTACCCCCTATGACAATTACCCCCAGGGCAACCACCCTCTATGACAACTACCCCACTCCCCAGACAACTACCCCCTAGGACAACTACCCCCTGGACAACTATACCCCCTGAACAACTACCCCCTAGGACAACTTATCCCAGACAACTGGGGGTGCGTGGCTGCCGCTCCAGTAACCACTTTTTATTTTTATTTTAAAGATGAAGGGTTGTACTATATATCTATTTTGATTATAACAATTGCATTGTTCCCCATTCATTTCAATACGCACATCAAATACATAATGTATACATAATATCAGCATCATTATATATACATATATTTTTAATAAATTTTAATCTGATTCAAGCTCTAGTAGGGCTATCAACTTGATACATTCATCGGATATACTAAACTCATATGGTCGGTAACGTGCGGGAGAAATAGGAATTTCAATGTTCTTTCCTTCATGAAAAAAGCAATGATAGGCCTATGTTTAACTCGTATTCTATATTTCTTTTCTTGTCATTAGATTACGAAATATCACTTCAGCAGAAGCTTGATTCCTAGACGAAATCAACATGCCTGTTTCACTTTGTGAATGGCGGGTGCGGATAGGAAGATTCGTACATTCAGTCAGGGAGTACGTCATAAGAGAGCGAAAAGAAAAGCTGTTGATTGAGAGAATCCGGCGACTCAAGCTATTGCATAAGAGGCTCCTCGATAAGAAAGACAAATGCGAAGATAAATGCGAGTCCGATCAAAACGAATCGAGCGCTAAAGTGGACAATGATCCAAATTAATCTAGTTTCAATGATAAGGACACGCCGACTGATTCTCACAAAGAGAACAGCTGCAGTAGAAGTGAATCTACAAATAAAGAGAACACCACAAATCATAAGAGCAGTAGAGATGACTCTGCATTCCCTTTCTTCTTCACCATGATGCGGTCGTTGTTTTCTCTATTGTTCACTTTGATCTTCTTCTTTGTCGTTGATTTTTCTAACTTGATAGAGAGTTCCAAGCATTTGCTGAACTGGGGTGGTGAATCTACCTGGAGGAGTACATGTCTTAGAATCACCGTATGCAGCATTTTGGCCTACATCGTTTTATCATCCATTATAAATACCAATGAGGACGTGCAAGATAATCTGGTGCTAATCGGGGATGAAAAAGCAAAAGTTGAATGTTTTATTAAAGCGAACAAAACTCCAACCGAATCTACAAACAAAGAAAACAACACTGCAGCTGGAACTACCATCAAATCAAACATCTCTCCAACTGAATCAAACATTAAAGAGAACAACACTCTGACCGAATTTGCCAACGGAGGGAACTATACTCCAGAATCAACTAATTCCAGAATCAAAGAGAAGAACACTAATACAGAATCTACCAAAGAATATAACAACATTCCAACGAATGCTACCATTACAGAGAGCAGCACTCTCACCACTACTAGAGATGGACCATCAAAAAGTAAACAATCAGAGAAAAAAGCATCAAAGAGCAAAACCATCAAAGACAACAATACTACAACGAAATTGAACATAAGAGAGAACAGCACTCCACCTGAATCTACAACAAAGGACAACATCACTCCAAAAGAATGTCATATCGACACTTCCTCTTCCGTGACAGACGAACAGTCAAAAGGAAAAACATCAAAAAGAAAAAAAATAACATCAAAGAGAAAAACCTTAAAAGAGAAAAAGACTGCAACTGACTCTACCTACAAATCGAACAACACTTTAACTGACAATACCATCAAAGAACACAACCCTCCAACTGAATCTATAATTATAGACAACAACACTCCAAATGAATCTGCCATCAAAGATAGCAACATTCCCTCTGCAATCAAAGACAAATCATCAAAGAGAAAAATATCAAACAGAAAACCCGCCAGAGGCAAAAACATCGCAACTGCATCTCACATCAAAAAGAACACCACTACAACTAGATCTACCACCAAATACAAAAACACTGCAACTAAATGTAAAATCAAAGGGAACACCACACCAACTGAATCTACCATCAAAGACAACTCTTTAACTGAATCTACCATTACAGACAATAAATCTACAAGTGAATCTACCATGAAAGACTACAACTCAACAAGCGAATCTACCATCAAAGACGACACCACCACAACTGAGTCTACCATCAAAGAACACAACTCACCAGCTGAATCTACCGTCAAAAAGTACCACTCTACAGCTAAATATGTCAATAAAGTCAGCAACTCTACAATTGAATGTACTCTAAAAAACAGCAACACTCCAACTAAATCTATCACTAAAAATAACAACTCTTCATCTGAATCTACTATCAAAGAGAAAAACGCTCCACCTGAATCTACCATCAAAGTCCACAACGCTACATCGGAACGAACCATCAAATGCAACGAAACTACAACTGAAGCAACCATCGAAGACAGAAACTCCTCAACTGANCTAGATGATCAACCTTTTCTGATCGATATCACAACGTTTCTTTCACAATGCAATCGCATGACCATAACCGGCCTTTACCTTTAATCCATTAAAATGTAAGAAAATGCTCATAAAACTGATTAAAAAGAAAACATGGCAAACAAGGAAATTATTATTAGTAACTAAACATTGTATTTATTACAATTTTGCCAACACATTTAGACAATTCAAGAGACTGATAATGATTCTCATACCTTTGAGAATTAGTGTGAAATTTCTTTGATTCTGTTGGGATCTACAAGATAGTAATTCCAATATTTATTTCCTTAATCTTTAAGGGAATCTCATAATAATAATCGACATTTGTTTTATCCTATTTTTACATAGGTTGAAGGATCAGGTAATTCGGTACGTAAACTGCACCTAAATCATCGATGCCACAACGACATACTGCAGCACGGCTTTACGGTGGAAAGGCTATTTCCAAAGTTGGAGCACATGTATTTCACTACTCTCCAAACGGTGTCCCCTGACATCGTAGGATCTTTTGCTCATTCTGGGCTTAAAGAGTTGTCATTCGCCATAGAAGAAAGATATCACAGCACTAAAGAGGACGAAGAATGTCATGTTCCTCTTGTCGGAGATCCCTACTCTCTGGACCAAGTTTTCCGGAACTCATTTCCACTACTTACCAATCTGTCATTCAACAACCTTGTGATTGGAAACAATCGTTGTAAAATAATACTGAGCTCTCTCCAACAACATCAACACTTGAAAAACTTACGGTAAGATATATCGTAAAATAACAAAGTCATTATAAAATGTTGAAGATGGGTTTTGTATAGCATAGAATAGTGTAGTGACCGAATATCAGAATAAATTTGAAAATTTGTTACATATATTGAACTTCCCTTTTGGTTTATTTAGTAGCAGTGGGCGAAGATTTATGCCAGACCGGCAAACAAAATGCAAGGCAATGTTTTGTTTGGTCACATGATGCTATGTTGACCGATCACTGAACAGGATTTCATAGACCAAAAATATAATAAAACCTATTAAGCTCAAATTGTTCATTTCCTTACATCCAAATATGAGCCTGTGATACGATCAAACATTTCGGGTCACGATATATATTTTTCTTGATTTTGTATTACTTCATTGTCAATCTTCAATAAAGGAACATAGTTTTAAACATAAAAGAAGTGAACAGAAAGTGATGCTTTCCTCAACCATGTTAACGGAATATTGGTTTCATTCGCAAATATTTGTCCAAGTCTGCCACAGAAAAGATCATTCACGCCTTGATTTCCTCCCGCCTGGATTTTGGTAATGCCCTGCTGGTCAATTTACCACAGAATATGTTGTCCAAGCTCCAGAGGCTCCAAAATGCTGCAGCTCGCATTGTTACTCTGTCCACCAAACGTACATAACCCCAGTTTTGCATTCATTACACTGGCTCCCTGTCAAAGATCGCATCGTCTTTAAAATTCTGTTACTTACTTTTCACTGTATTCATAAATCTGCTCCCCAATACAATATATCTTTAATTCATTACTATACCCCAACAAGATCCTTACGATCACCCACTTCCGGTTCCCTTACGATTCCTAAAGTTGCAAGAACTTGGGGGGAAAGGTCTTATGCCTATGCGTGTCCTACTCTTTGGAACAGCCTTCCTGAAGCCTTACAAAATTGTGTTACTACCGATTCTTTTAAAACTCATGTAAAAACTTTTTTGTTTACTCGTTATTGCTATTTTGTAAATGCGCCTCGAGCACTCCACAGAGGGGATTTGGCGCTATATAAGTTACATAATTATTATTATTATTATAACGTCAGATTAAATTTCCTTAAAGGGGCATGTTCCCGCCAGTGTTGTAAATCGCTGCTCTAGTCATCGCTATCTTGGTTCCGAAGATCGACTTCTAATTTGCATACAGCTGCCAATCAAAGTACGTGCGGTCTGGCCTGCCTTTGCCAAGCCAGATAATCGCTGCTGATCGTGACGTCACGAAAGTGGATGGAAACGGCAGCCGAATCTTAGAGCCGAACTGCGATTGGTATTACTTCGGCACATATATGCGATAATCGGTATTGTGCGGGCATTCGGAACATGACATCTGCGTAAGAGCCGTATTGTGTTGGTGCAATAGGCAGCTAGCACCGTCCGCTTTTTTTGTCGATTCTTTCGTACTTCAAACAAAATTGGACAATGGCCGCACTTTATCCAGGCTGCATCATTAGTTTATAGCAAGAATTATAGAATAAAGCTAATGCTGAGCTTTGATATTTTTTCCCTTTTTTTCAATGACTTTTTGATCGTATCTGTGCAGCGTCATTCGTTGTTACACTGATGAGGAGATCGACCCCATTGTGTCAGCTATCAACTCGGAAAACAGGATGAAGGTTAACATTCAACATGACAAGGTTATATATCAACATGTATTTATGTTTTAGGCATCGATACCATATGAATACACTTAGGATCACAGACCTGATTGCAACTGTAATAAAAGTCAATTTACGTAGGTTAAGCCCAATAATATTACCTTATGGTTCATGTTTTTTCATAGTTAAACATCATGATTAATAACAAACAGTGTCCCAGTGATACCACATAATGTTAGGGAAAAAAGGAAAAATGCAAATATCTGAATAGCTACGTATTATTGACACTAACCGCAAAAAGAATATATTTTCTTTCTTAATAATACTCGTTACTCGCTCAAAATATTTGCAGATCTGATATGCCCGATGGAAGTTAAAACTCAGTGGAAGTCAAAACCCAGTGCAGGACGATTACATTTGATTAACATTTACGAGGAAATGAGCCTTTGCTCCAGACTTTCAAATATTGTTTAAATGTTGTCATTGAGCAGCAATTTAACAAGACCTTTTTTCACTACGGGTCCTGCGATCCAAATTATATGACAATACCTCTTTACCGTAATTTTAATCTGAACTCATTTATACCTCACTGACACGCAAAAAGAACTATACACCGTCTCAAACTGACTGACTTTTCGCCATTGTGTTAATGGCATTGTTTGAGCAGTCTGTTGTCGACTCATTTTGGTTTAGTTGTGACTTGGGTTTTAATTTTCATGTCAAACGAATTCTATTTCTTTGTAACAGTTCCAGACGAGTCTCCAATGTATGAAAATGTCATCAAGCTTAGCTGATGCTCTGTGCAATCGAACATCCATCCATGAGTTGCTTCTGGTGGAGGGAACCATCTTCTCCAATGCTTGGTTTTTAGAGGAAAACCAAAGAACAGTAGACTCGAAGGTAATAATTATAAGTGTGTCAGTGTATTGGCCGCCAATTATTCTAATTGAGTTATTAATTGTTCCTCGATATGTTGCAAATGTGAATTGTTGAACATGTTTAAAGTGTCTTGTGTTTTCAAATTTGATCGTTTAAGTGCTTCAATTCTACTAACATTAATTTGTTTGAAATTTGTGAACCTATTATAACACAATGTTGCCACGACAGTACCAAAATATCTACCAAAGTGACCCACAGACAAAACCATATCCGTAATGTACATAATGGAAGTACTGTATAATTATATCGTTCTTACGTGTGCAATTATTTGTAATGATTGATTGATTGATTTTTATTCGACAAGCTTCCAACATACAACAATATACAATAATAACAGATAAAAAATAGGTCAGCTTGAACAGGATAACCCACGAAAGCTCGAGAGCTTATTTCCAGTGGGGTCCCATTTATAAAATTAATAAGTTAGAATAGGAATATTTACAGACAGATAAGAAAATTAAAAGAACTACTTATTAAAGACAATAATAATAATAACAACAACATTAAACTGATGATAGAAATGATA
>BEXV01000583.1:134493-156958 GCA_003118195.1 Hemicentrotus pulcherrimus | reverse complement strand
CTCTCTCCTGCAAGTGAACGTGAACAAAACAAATAATAAATAATGGATGAAAATTGAAAAAAAGGCTTCTCTATCAAAAGACTGTTTGTGAATTTTGCAATGGGTTCAGTTTCTTACAACGTATCATGTCCCAAAATAGTTATCACATCTGACACAACACCAAACTTTAGCAATTCACAAAAGTTTCTTGAAGTTCTGTGAAGAGATACTTCTTTTTGTCACGGCTCTCTCACTTACCATTCATAAAACTTTCATGTCAAAACTTTTCTGAATCTTAATTACAAGAGAAAGAGATGGTACATGCTCACTAGATCTATGTGATGTACATGCATTATTCTTCAAATGGTATCTAGAATATATCTGTAAGACTGCTAAGATCACCTGGTATTATCATACAGCAATCATCTAATGTGCCTGGGATGAAAAATTCATATTCATCTCGTTCTCTGTACAGCTAACATACAAACACTTTCCATGATATTAGCAGACATGACAACAAATGTGGGGGGAAGAGGTTTCAATTGTTGTAAAGAATTCTTTTGTTCTGACTTGTTATTGAATGCAAAGTCGAGCACAAAATCTTGATTAATTGGGTGCAAGCCGAAAATTTCTTTACAAATCTGAAAAATATAAGACCTACCATTTGGTGAAGAAAATGAGTGACTCCTCTCCCTCGAGGTGAAGTCACCGATGCTGACGCTACCTACTGACTGAACCTCCATAGCATTAGGACTCATCTGAAATGGAATGGAAATCAGGAACAACGCTCATTATCAAATGCCGTTTATAGGTTTGCATGGTGACTGCATATTTTTAAGTGTGTAATTAATATTGTATTATTTCTTTGTCCTTTTTTTTTTGTCTTAATCTTTAGGATCATCTACCTTTGAGTTTCTGTAACTTTTTTGATGATCCAACCACTTCATAATTTCCTTTAGTGTATTTTCCATTTAATTGGCTGAACTATGTTTGCAAGAAATATTTTATTGCATTCTTTGACTTTGTATGTTTTTGTGAAAGTGGTGAATAAAATCAATTCAATTCAATTCAGGTAGATTAGTGAGGAAAACTTTAACATGTACACCTTGTGTATAGTCCTTATACAAACTGGGGTATTTTTGTTGGAGAGATGCGTTAGTTTTTAAAAGAACTTAAAAGAACTGTTGTTTAATTCCTTCACGGTTATAGTTCTGACAAGAACTTTTAGATCATTCGATGGAAGAAATCATCATACTTTAGTCAAGTTGCGAAACTGACTAAAAATGGACTTTCAACTAACAGATTGTAGGCCTCTCTTGAAAATGTGATGTCTGCCAAGTCTGATGTTGGTCAGTTTTGGGTCAGTTGTCATTCTGGTATGGGTCTCGTTGATATTTCTGAGGTATCAGATACTGTATAAGCCGCTAATTTTGCTCATGATATATTGCAGGTGACAGGGACACCAGCAAGTTGTTGTTTTCACAATATTTAGCAGTACCTACCTACACTACAACTTCACACATGCATTGCCAGAATATGTTTGCATGTTGTTCAATTTGGGACCCTAAAACACTTTGTGAAACAGAGTGAGAATAAAGCCCTTGCAAAATTAATAGATTATACAGTACTTGACTCTTAAAACCCCGTTTCTGATACAAGTTAGTAAGCTTTGTGGATGTGTAAGGTTAACAAGGAATAAATCCACTCAGATATCCAAGGGAAGCAATGCTTTAACATGTTATCAGAGGACCAACCATAAAATTGACCCTTGACCCTAGTATTTGATTTGATTTTGATTTTGATTTTGATCTTTTGATTCATTTATTTCTGCTTGATTTTTTTTTTCTTTTGCATTTTTACAAATATATAACAAACAAATATTGCAAATTTACACATGAGAAAAAAAAATAACTGTAACTAATCGAAAACATCAAACAGAGGGTTGACAAAATAAGCAAAGCTTGATAGTATGACTACCTTCAAAGGATACATAATAATACAAATATGGAGGAACACAAAATTGGTAAAAGGGGGGGGGGAAAGAAAGAGGTGATGCACATCAATATTCACAGACTTATGTAGTATGACTGATAGCAGAAAGGTTT
Organism: Hemicentrotus pulcherrimus; assembly: GCA_003118195.1. Lineage (NCBI taxonomy): Eukaryota > Metazoa > Echinodermata > Echinoidea > Camarodonta > Strongylocentrotidae > Hemicentrotus > Hemicentrotus pulcherrimus. Next base: position 154,874 of record BEXV01000583.1, on the reverse strand, counting down.
GGTTCATTGCTAAACGTCTTGCTGCATATCCCCTAATATATTGTAATACCCTATCTTTTCCTCAAGTGGTAGGAGGGGGAGAGGGTGCAAAAGCCATTTTCCCTTCTCCTCTCATAAATTAGTAACCCGGGCCTTGTCTTATAAGCAGTTGTGATTGATCTGGATTGTAAATTTTAAAATATCCTCTTCTGTCCACAGTTAAGAATCAAGTTGCTGTTGATAAGAATGTTTAAAACATGGGATCCCGGCTTTAAATGTAGATTTAGTACGTGCTGCAGTAACCATTACACAGTCTATTATAAACAATTATTAAAGCCTATCAGATAGCCAGAGAAGCAATGGCTTAACATCCTATCCTTGGGTCTTACCACAAGATTGACCCTCGACCCTTGACCTATGACATCAGGGCTGATGGCGGGTAGGTTTGGTTCACTACTGGACTGCCTGCTGCGAATCCCGTGAGGGTTGATACGGGAGTCTGATGCCTGGAGCTCGCTGTTGACTTGGCTGTGGACCCAGCTGCATTGTGTGAAAGATCAAGAAAAAGAGAATCAAGAAAATGCGACAAAATTTTAAATTGTTCATTCTTAAATGATCTATTAATCCCCTTTCCTCTATTTTTTTTAAATTTCTATACCTCTGAGTTTATTGTTGACTTGGTATCTTGGACCTGGCTCCACTGTTTGAAATATGCCATGGAAAAAAAAAGATCAAATTAACATTTTTTTTAATCCCCTAAGGATCCATCAACTTCTCCCTCCAAATTTAATTCCTTCTCCTTTCCTCTCCTTTCCCTCCCTACTTCTGTAAAATATTGCAATAGAAGTTAGCCTGAGAATGATTTCCCTGTCACATCAATGCTGTACATGTCCAATACATTTCAGGTAGGAATATGAATATGAATATGTCCAGGAAATTAGGTACAGTCAAACCTGCTTTAGCGACCACCTTTATAGAAAGAAAACCTGTCTACAGAGAATACGTTTAGTGTTTCCCTTGAAAATGGTTTCTCATTGAAACATGTACTGAAGGAACCTGTACACAAGGACCACCTGCCTGTAAAGACCACTTTTCTTGTTTCCCTTGGGTGGTCTTTATAGACAGGTTTCACTGTGCATGAATGTTCCAAGAAAGTGGACCCTGGGGGCTTGGTTGAGAGAACTTACTCAAAGGTTCTATGTTGTGTGTGGCTGTTCTCGTCTACCTGGCTTTTTGCTCTCCTCTCTACCTCTTCATCGCGAGCTGTGAGGTACAAGAGAGAAAGGGATAGAGTGTTAAAGCGGGTGAATTAACGGGCCAATCAGGCAGAGAGAGAAAGAAACAGAAAAGAAGACGGACAAAGAAACAGGCAATCAGAGATGGATGTTAACAGTAAAGTTGAGTTCTTGTCATGGGATTGCATTGTGAAAGAAAAGGTGTGGAATGGATCAGAAAAAGGATGATCGTGTAGCATATAAGTATTGGTGTGTACTGCAAGGTTTTGGAGTCATCAAAATCATAATAAATTTGGCCCAGTCTTGGTAAAGCAACAAGCACTAGTACACAGAAAGATGGTGTCGGGGCTACTTTCCTTGATTTCCTTATCTTTCTATGCTCATTACTCAGCCAGTATACATTTTCTACCAAAAATGTTTGGCAAATGACATTTATTTGTAATCTTCAACATTCAGTGTAAGTTTTGTTTGATTCTGTGAGAATTCATTCCTTTCTTTTACCAGAACTCAAGTTTATCATTAAGACATACAGATGAATATATATGTGCAGATTATAAGGGGGGAAAAGGAGAAAATGATGATATGCATGCACTTTTCTACAGAGTTTATCAAATCTTGTGTTTGACTGATGCAACATATCTTCTAGCATTCCTTCTGTGATATTAATTTATTTGTGATGTGTGTTTTAAGGAGGGCAATGTGATAAAGATTAAAACACATGTTTGAAAGCAACTTTAATTCATGGGAGAAAATGATACCAAATTAGGCCAAGCAATTCATATACATCTCTATCGAATGATGATAATAATTCAAAACTAATTACATTATCTATTAGAGTGAGAAAAAACAATAAAGCTAGAAAAAGCTATGTGAGTATCCAATAATTAACCAGCATATCGCAGGTATTTAATAATAATGATATTAAGCTTTTATATAGCGCTTAATACAATGTATCTATAAAGCGCTTAACTGATATACTATTTCCCCGGTTATTGGATTCAGTGCTTGCCCCCACACACTGTGTGCACAATCTCTACTCCCTGGGGAGCATTCCAGCCAGGCGTTTTAGAATTACATATATTGAGATTGTAATACCTTGAAAGTAGTCTTTCCTCTGAACCCCCTTCTTGCCAGCATTCTGAACATGTCTGGCTGTGCTAGCATCCTGGTTCTTCCTGATCTGCTGGTATCTTTGAATTGGGTCTGAAAGTAAAGGTTAAACATTGTAATACGGGTGCATTGGCATCAAAGAAATGGGATGCGTAGATGAGGAAGAGAGAGAGAGAGAGAGAGAGAAGCAAGAAATAGATGAGAGAAGAAAGAGAAAAGGAAGAGAAAAACAGAGCTTAAAAGTGAATATGAACAAGAAAAGGGGAAAAAAGGTAAACAACATGGAGCTAGTGTGAGAGGGGTGAATGAAGCAAGAGAGAGAAAGAGAGATAAAAAAGAAAAGAGAGACTGGATTTGAGAAAAAGGAAAGAGAGAAGGGGAAGGGAAAGAAAGAGAAAGGTAGAGAAAGAGAGAGGTGGATATAAACTGGACAAAGGGAAAACTAAAAAAAGAATATAAGAGGGATCTTTCTTTAATTTATTAAAATTTGATAGAGCATGGTCACGCTATCTAACACTTCAGACAAATGATGTTAAAGAAACAAAATGTACTGAGAAAAAAACCTGTCTCACCTAGCTTCTTCTTCTTTCCCTTGGCTAGTTTCTTAGCTCTTTTCATCATCAGATCTGCAGTCACGCTATCCTTGAAACCCCTGGTGAAAAATAAAATATGAAATCATATCAAATGATATGCTTGGTTAAACCACCCCCAAAAAGAAGAACTGCAATTAGATAACATTGTACACCATTTTGACAATACAGAAGAGCATAAGAGTACTGTATACCTTTAAGATTACCCACATGTAGTTCACCCCTGTTTAATCCATGTGTGGGAAATAAGTGTTGGAATAATACCCTTTTCTAACTGCACTCTATCGGAGTGACACCGATGAAAATTCCGATTAAATTTTCCTTATGTAAACAAAGGTGAAACCGCAGTTTCCCCCCTGTTGCTTTCTAACTGCCGGTGAAATTCACTCGCTTAGGCGAGCCATTGCCGGAAGTGAAGAATTATTGCGTAATCATTAAGCCCGCGCTCCATCTAGCTAGCATGCAGCATGCTCAACCATAAGTCAACAAACGCACGATAAAGCGCGCGTATATTGCGACCTTTGACCATTCTAATCGCCGTTTTAATCGCCTTTTTCTCCCGAACATTTTCTAACTGCACGTTTCATCGGTGTCACACAGATAGAATGAGAATTTCTCCTGCTCTTGAGCAAGAGAATTTAATCGCCTATTTCTCTTCTTTTCATCGGCTATTTAATCGCCTTTTTCTCCTCTGTTGCTTTCTAACTGCCACTTTCATCTGATGCGTCCGGATGCATCCGATGAAAATCTGTGCAGTTAGAAAAGGGTATAAGAATGACTCAATATTTATCGCTGAAACAGAAACCTTCATGATGAAGATAAATCCTGTAGAAAATATGTCCAATTCAACCACAAACCAAAGCATTACACGTGACTCTGGAAAGGTCATTTATGACACTTGTCTTTAAAAACAAAATTAGGGGCACAAGAAGGGGTCAGAAGTTGTGGTAAATTTTGCCTTACTCCATTTCATTTGGGAGGGGTGAAAACTTTCAGCCATTGAACTTACTACAGTCAAACATGCTTTAGTGACCACCTGCACAGAAAGATCACCTTTTGATCTACAAAGACCAATTTTTGTGTTTCCCTTTAAAATGTTCACATTTAAACATGAACTCAAGGAATGTGTACTTGTAGATAAGGACCATCTGCATATAGGAGACCAATTTTTTCTGCTCCTTTGGGTGGTCTCTGTATACAGGTTTCACTATATTTTTAATGTGCAATGACTGAAACTAGGTTGAAATACACATGTACAATTATAGAGAGAAAAGATCCTACCATTCTTCGGTGAGTTGCTCTTGTCTTGCTGTCCGCTGGGTCCTGGGCGTGCCCATGCTGAGTACCTCAGTACCACTCATGCTAGAGGGCGTGGTCGGTGGGAGGGGCGGCTTTCTCATCACCAGCCCCCCTCCCATCCCCTCAGGGGGTGAGACACCAACACCGGGTAGGTTTTGCCCGTGGTGGTTGTTTAGGGGCGAGTCCGCACCCCTCCATGCTTGGCGGAGGGGTCTTGTCTGGGGTTTTTCAGGGGAGGAGGGTTTTGTGGTGGAAGGAGGGTAGGGTTTGTGGGGGGAAGGGGATGAGGGTAGGGTGGGGCGAGGGTTTGGCCTTGCGTAGGTGGAGTTTGATGTTGGAGGGAGGGGCGGGTATTTTGACAGGAGGGTTGGGGTCTCAGAGGGTGTGGTCAATCCTTTATCAAGCATGTCCTGGAAGAATAAATGAAGAAAAAAAAATCAAAAGTGAATAATCACCATTATTATCAGGTTAGCGTTAATACTGAGGAGTCACTGTATAAATAGTCTACACCATCAGTATATTATTTCCGTCATCTATGGATGAATAATATATGACAAATAAACATAATAAGATTACATATACATACTCACTAAACTTGACTTGAATATGAACCAATCAAAAATGCCAAATCAAATCAAATCAATTGTAGGGAATAGTTTCAGGGTATTTTTCTAAATGCATCTTCTAAACTTTTAATGGTGCTATTTTCTCTTTATTTGCTAATTTTGTTTACTAAAACCCAAGCCAACCAGAGCTATTACAGGAACATTGCAATGACATGTGATAACAGTGGAAGATAACATTGAAGAAAGTTTGCCGCGTGGGACTACAATTGTTGACATTGTTAACATGAATGAGCTTGCTATAGCTTTTACACTAGACCTGATAGCACAACCGGAGTATGCCGAATTCCATAAACACCTGAAATATTTATTATAGGGTGAAACCTGTCTATAAAGACCGCCCAAGGGAGACAATTAGAAAAATGGTCTCTATGAACATGTTTCAACATGTTTCTATGAGAAACATGAGTGAAACAAAAAAAATTGTAGATAGGTGGTCTTTCTATATAGGTGGTCACTATTCTTTAGCAAGTTTCACCATATTATCATGATCATAAATCTTCGCTCCCAATCATATCTCACCTCATCAAAATCAAAGGAATCTAAATCAATCTCTGCATACTCTGCTTCATCCTCGTCAACATTTACTCCGGTGTCATTTCTTAATGACCTCTTGACCTCTCCAATCCTTTGTCTGACCTTATGACCTCTCCAGTAGGCCTGTATCTTCAGAGCGGCCAGCCACTGCTTGGTACGGTCGTCGATGCTTCGGCGGACAGAGAAGCCGCGCCACTGGGCCTGGATCACAGTGGCAGCACGGTCTGTTAGGCTTATGCTGGAGGGTAAAAAGGAGGCTAGTTAATTCACCTTCTGATGGTGATGTACAGTCAGAGCCAGACACAGGATAGTCTGAATAGTGGAGGGGGGGGGGAATAAGTAGTTTCGGAATCTCTGGGAAGTAAACTATAGTAATAGCTTCTTTACACTTTAGAAGGGGAAAGGCTACTGATTTCCTTTTTATTCTGTTCTTCTTGACCCAAGTAAACAAATAATCAAAGGATTTTATACATGTACATGATGTAAAAATATTGGTACCAATATGTTGGTTCCATGTAAATTGACATCTGACATCATGTAAATTTTCCATCTTTCTTTTCAGGGGATGGCATTAGTCACCAGCCCACTGTTAGCTATCATTTTCACTGAAAATCTTAACAACATAACAAATGTTTGCAGTGCACACAAATCATCAATTTGCAATTCTTACTCATCAGTTTTCAGCTCTTTCTGCAAGGCTTTGGAGACTGTCTTTGCGTCCACCCTGCTGGTATGATCATTTGACCTTTGACCTTCGTGGCTGCCCTTCCCATATGGCTCTTGCTTTGACCTTGTGCTCTGCAAGTTGCTCTCTTTTACATTCACACCAACTGGGCCAGCATCTGTAGGTAATGTCCTTGCACTTCCATTAAACTCTGTAACTTGACTTGTGGCTTGTCTCTGGTTCGCAACAGTTGCTGTAGTTAATGTGGTTCTGCTTCCGCCTTTGTCTGACGAAACACCGACACCAGAAGACGACACCAAAACCGGAGTAACACTCTTCTGATTCGCAGCTTTTGCCTCTGAGGGTGTAATTCTGCTCCTGTTGGACACCTTGGCTGGCGATACATCGGTGTCGACCCTGGTAGCTGGAGACGTCTCTCCGTATTCATGGGCATAGCGGTGATCCACTGCTTGCTGGAAGGTCTCTTCCATATGTCTTGAGAGCATCTCGGCTCTCTCTACTCCGAATTTTAAATCACCTTGATCGGCCAGAGAGCTGTTGGATAAGAAACGCAATACAATTAGCACTGGTGGATTTAGGATATGGTGGGAGGGCACAAGCAGCCTGTGCCCCTTTCTTATATAACATCAAATTGTACATAGCTTAACTATGTTAAGCTTAACTATGTTAAGCTATGTACAGAAAATATGTTTATATAGGAAGTGTTTTTGTGTCTCCTTTCAAATGTTAGCCCCAAAATGCACCTGAAAATGTGAAGACATTTTTCTCTCTGGTCATGGATTTTTTTGAGCACCTCAAAATGTGATATATCAAATTTTCCATTGTTATGCTTGTCAGAGATTTTCAAGAATAATGCGCCTTGAACAAAATCCTGAATCCCTGTGATCAAATAATCACTTAAATTTCAAATTTATTGATTGAAATCTGTTTAACCTTTAGTGACAGCGTGACCCTTTGACCTTACAGGTCAATGGGTCACGCTGTTCTTACCTCAACTCTGCTTCCTGTTTCTTCAGAAGAGCATCTTGGGCAGTTACCTGTGACCTGCACATGACCTCAAAGCTGCTCTGGGTCACAGAGGGGTCATGACCTTTGACCCCTGAGGTCAGCAGGTCAGAGTCGAGTTGCTGTAGACCTGGAAGTACCTTGGTGATGGCGTCTTGATAGTTTGGTTCCTCTGTGAAGGCATTACCTTGTACGTCTAGACGCTTGAGCCAGGTGCATCCTTCTAAACCTACTACGATGCACTCAACATCTGGGAAATAAAAGGAGAAAATCTAAGTAATGAAGGGAGGATAGTTTCCACAGAAAGCTTGATCTGATGAATGTAGGTGTATTTGAAAGAATCAAAATATGTAACATTTATATGTACATATACTTGATACATACATGGAATAGCGATACTTTCACCTGTGGCTAAACTTAGTTATGGACATGTCTTAATTTTGAAGAGGGCCATCTTCTCAAAAACCTTTGATAAGCAGCCAGAGGATACATGTATATATGGCCTTAATACTTATTGGGGGCCTAAGTACTCAAGAAATTATGCCTTGGGGGACTACTCACAGTACTAAGTGTACATGAGGCAATAATGCACTCTTACAAAAAATTAATTAATCAAAAATTTATGTCATAAAATCAACCTAGCACCAGTTTTCATTGATCAATCCTTGTATTTTGGGGAAAAGGCTCTATATAAATAGAAGTGAAATGATGGAAAATATGAAAAGATAAGCTTCAGTGGCTCCTGCAGTAATCTGGGAAAAAATATATTACTAACAGTCAGCACATACATGTATCTTAACATCTGCAGAGTCTGCTAAATAGCATTCTATATGAACTCACCTGAAATAAAGTTGTTGCATATGCTGAGATGGTTTAACAGAAGAAAAGACTTCAGTGGAGCAAGCTCTGACAACCTGAGAATGAGAGGTTATGCAAAATTGTCACTTTACAAAAACCGGGAAATGTTTAGCCTATAATGACATCCACTCATTTTTGTTCTTGGTATGAGATATTTTGAGAAAGAGGTAACCCACTAATAGGTAACGGATAATCAAAAAGTTGGATTTCCTGATTTTCTATTATTTGAATGTTATTTTCTCAAATTCCTCAACCTTTTCCTGATTGGACAATGAAAACCTGTTTTCCATGTTTGAGATAATCTACAGGATAGCTGGGAATCATGTTAAACGAGTGGAAGCATCATGTTGGACTTACCCATTTTGACTAAGATCCAGATACTGTAATAGAGGGAGCCACACAGAAGTGAAGTCACGCATAGTAGAGAGGCTGTTGCCTGCTAGCGACAAGGAACGTAGCAGAACGTTGTTGGATAAGCAGGGAATCTGAAATTGAAAAAATATAGGGGTAAAATCCTTCTAAGGCCCATTCGCACAAAAGAAAACGTGAGGTTTCAATCACAAAATGCTGAATATGCTAAACAAGGAGAATATTACATATACAACATTTTGCTTAGCAATTAATCAATATATCAATTATACATCATCAAGGCATCCATATATTTATGTCTGTACACAAATGGAAATGCAATCAAATTCAACCAATCTTTAAACAATATCTACACAAAAGTATTTAGTGGCCCAAGGGATAAGATACAAAGGTCATTATGGTTACAATTGCAATAATTAAAAAGGGACATTATGGCCTACCTGTGATAAGGAGTTGGAGCTCAGGTCAAGCCTCTGCAGCAGTGGACATTGGTCGAGCCCTCGGACACTGCTCAGATGGTTGGAGGTCAAGTTAAGGTCTTGAAGGTGGACCAGAGAGGTCAGACCAGAGACGTTGACCAGTTGGTTATGACCCAGGTCAAGATGGGTCAAGGAGAGGAGTGATTCAACACCAGCTGAGAGAAATAAAATATTTGGTCAAATTCATTTTGTTTGAAAAGTTATCTTGATATAAATGTAATTGTCTGATATTCTGAAAAAATGAGATCTGAAATGCCTGCAGAATCTAACAATGTGATACTGAACTGAATAAAAAAGAGACTAGAAATAAACAATCAAGCATGTTAAAAGGAAATTGGCTCATTGTATTTCTGTGATTTTTACATTCTGTAAAGCATTCGTATACATGTACATGTAAGATTTTTTTATTTTTTTTAAAGAGATCACTTATTTCAAGTTTATTTTTGATGGTTTTCTTCCAATCAATGACTCATTTTATATTGATTTGTGCATAAGATCATTTTAAGAGTCCCCAGTTACAGGGAAGTGATAAGATACCAGATTCCCAGGTACAAACACAGCTTGCAAAATGCAAAAACAAAATTTTGCTGAGGACTTACTTATTCGGGTAATCTTATTCTGACTGAGATTGAGTTTCCTGAGCTGGCTGCATCCCTCCAACCCTTGTAGCGATGTGAGTACATTCCATGAAGCATCAACGCCAGAAAGAACTCTCCGGTCTCTGCAGAGTATACTCTCTATCTTATTGTGCTGAAGATGAAGAAGATAATTATAAAATTGTGATAATAATAATCAAGACAATGATAACACATTTAGGATCCTCACTCAATGTTATTTAAACCACAAAGAAGTTTTTTCGTGCAGACATAGCATTTCGGTTGTGTTTTAGGAAACCATTTTACTTTGATAAACTCCCCTTGTGGGTGACAAATCTTTTGAAGTGTTTAGCTGGTAATGACAATATGTAGAACTCTTAGTCATTTAAGTGGAATATACCTTCAATGATATACCGGTATAACATCTACATGAGATCTGTAATTGTGTAAATTCCCTTTTATGAACCTTATACATATTCATGTATGTTAATGTTAATCATGGGCATGTGCAGAGGACTGAATAGTAAGAGTGTCAATTTTTTATTTAAAAAACCTATGACCGTCTTTATAGGTATCTTATTATTTTTGTTTTGAATTCATACTGTTGCTACTGTTGTGTCGTTATGATTTTATGATATGATTTTATAATCTAATGTTGTGACATTTCCCAAACAGTGTCACATACTCCATTAAATCACAAGAGTATATGTCTTTTAATCAAGCAAAAAATGTTTGTACGTACTGAGACATCAATCCACAGAATATCAGGGCTCTTATCCAAGCTTTCCAGGGCTGTGACACCGCAGCTGTTCAGGGTCAAAGTTTGTAACCTTTGACATTTCAGGAGTGAGGTCAGCGAGCTTCCTGGGAGGTCTTTCAGTTGGACAGTAGTCACCTAGCATTCAAAGAAAGATGTTGATACAAATGATCAAAATCATGGCTATATAAAACTCAACTTTGTCGTCTGGCTGTAAGATAACAGGCCTCAGCAATTACTTACAGGCATAATTACTTTTTTGACTTTGCCCATAATTTAGCTCGAGTTACAAATTTATAGACATTTCTATGCAATCTTAAAATGAAAATGGAAATCTGAAAGTCTTATTGTTACCTAATTGGTCACGACTACTGATTTAAGCTTTTGAAAATGAGAGCATGATTACATAACGGGTGAGCTTATTTCCATTTTACCAAGCATATCAAGAGTAATTCTTCTTCATCAGTTAATAGCCATGCCTTGCATCCTTAGGTTTATCTAAGGTCACTGACAGTAAGGTAATTAATCAATTTCAGATCATATATCCAACTTGTGAATCTGCATCAACAAAGAAACTTGAATCTCAACTCAAATCTGGGGCCTGTTGCATAAAACTTTCCATGGTAGCTTTGCCATTAATGGTTACTCCCATGGAAATGTTTATTTGATTGGCTGCTGAGTGATGTTGCCATGGTAGTTAAAATTGATGGCAAAGTTACCATCAATGCTAAGTTTTCTTGTTTTTCTTGTGTGTGAATAAGCCTCATGACAGGGTATCATTGGATGTAGCCCTATCAACAATCCTCACCTAACAATGGACACTCATTCGTTCGTGTCTCTTAAGTTCAAGATTAAATCTTGATCTTCGGAGTAGTTGCTACAACCGGCGGTGTCAGACACGTTGCCCCGGGGTGCGAGATAGGACTCTTGTAGCTTGCCCCCATTTAAAACAATTAACACTGGAAGTGAGATACAGAATAAATATCCCATGTGTGAATGAACACACACACACAATTTACATTTGAATCTCACTAATTTTTTTGTGTGAATGGGCCTAATGAGAGAGTATCATTGGATGGAGCCCTATCAACCATCCTTACCTGATCTAAGGGCATATCTGACGGTGAGACAGCCTTGATTTGGTCCTCTGAGAGGGCTTGGATCTTCTTGGCCGAGGCTGGTCTACGGAGCTGTCTTCTAGGCTTGGTGGATGTGCCAGCAAGCTTGGCCCTACTAGCAAGCTTACTGTAAGATGTGAATGAAAATCAAAATACAATGATAGATAAATGATGCATTCTAGGAATGGTCATACCAATCAATCATCATTAGATCAGTCATTGTGCATCTCCATTAAGTATGATACGTGTACACAGGTTAAAAGAAGGAGCATAGACAATGAATGTACATGTAAGTCCTCTAGATCCTTGTTATTTGATTTTGAAAGACTTGATTTTGTAAGCAGATAATTCAAGAGTGGCTGATATGTCACAATCAATGGCAAGTAAATTCCCAAGTCCGTAAGCTACACGTGTTGCTCCTAAATCAAGAAGCTATACTTACGTCAGCGATATGCAGTCTTGGATCCACTGTAGACGACGCTGCTCTAGTTCTGCCACAAGAGGGCGGTGCTCCATCAAGTTGGGCATTTCTCCTAAAGAGCTCTCTTCCTTCTGTGTCTCTATCAAAGGGGTTTCCTGTCCCTCTTCATTCTTTATTTGTTCTTTTTGAGTAACATTTCCAGAATTTGAATTATTATTAGAATATCCTTGATTTTCATCTTTCAAATCACTATTTGCTACTTTACTTGTATCTCCTTCAGCATCTTCAGGCAGGGTTACATTTTGGTGAGTACTGGTAGATGCAGGTAGGGTAGAGGAAGCAATATCCTCAGTGACCTTTGATCTCTCTGAAACTGTATTGCTCTGATCTTCCGCAGCTTTGACAGTACTTTCTATCTCTTTCCCAGACACTCTCAACTCCAAGCCGCCTAGAGTGTCAAGACCCCCGGTTTCCGATCCTCCAGTATTCCCAACGTCTGATCTTCCACCTCCTGAACGATCTTTAGAGGTTGAACTTGTCTGATCTGTCCGTAGGTGCATCCCTCCTTCACCCTTTTCAGGCAATTCTACATCCAAATTTCCACTAGATGCTTTATTTCGACTTTGTGAAGTCTTTCCTAATCCTCTGTCATGGACAGTACTATCAAGAACTTCAATTGACCTTTGCTGACCTATAACCTCATCACCCATCAAAAGGTGAGTTCCTTTAGAAGATGGACTTGGCTCTTCTGAGAAACTGACACTTTTCTCAGTGATAAAGACAGACTCTCCTGCGCTAACAGTCTGCTCTTCTTTAGCAGATTTCTCGATGTTAGTCCTGTCACTGGTCAGGCTGTCCTGGTGCCTTGCGGAAGCACTAGGAGTTCCTTTAGGATCCTTAGCATCAGGTGCAGGAGCGTCCTGCAAATTGGCATCTCCTGCTTCTGGTCCTGCTTCTGGTCCTGCTTCTGGTCCTCTTTCGATTGCCTTTTGTTCATCCTTCTGTCTATCCGGCAATATTCGCTTCAGGATCTCTTCACTTTGCTTCTTCAGCTCCTCCTCTTTCTTTGCCTCCTCTTCCTCTCTCTTCAGTCGTTCTTTCTCCAACCTCTCCTTCTCTTTCTTCTCCTTCTTCAGCTTGATCCTCTCCAGTCGTTCAATCTCCAGTCTCTCCTCTTCTTTCCTCTTCTCCTCTTCTTCACGCTTTTTCCTAAAATGAATAATCAAAGCAATGAGCCCATTATTTCTGATTGATCAATCATTTCAAACTGATTTTTAATTGCTGTATTTCTTGTATAAATAGTAAGACATGAATAGTAAGAATAAAAGTGATTCAATGTTTACTTAACGTAATGACCATTTATCAAAATATACTGTTCACACTTATCATCTTTTTCACGGTTCCTTGAGATAAAAAGTTTGCCATCAAGTAATGCTTTATCCATATTAAAACACCTTTTTTTTTGCTTCATACTTTTGTTAATAATAATAATATGTTGTTAATTTAAGAACAGAAATACAACAACAAAAAACATTCAAGTAGTACTCCAAATTGATGACATATCATGACAAAAGTGAAAAATACCAACCTTTCTCCTTCTTCTTTCTTCATCTTCTCTAGCTTGTCTTTCCTCCTCTGCTCTTCTTTTCTTTTCCTGCTGACCACAATCTCCATCTGTCTCTCGTTCTCTCTCTTCTCCTTAAGTCCTTCTTGGATCATCTTCATTTTCTTTTTGTACGGTTTTCTCACCCTATGGAAAAAAAATCAGAAGAAAGTGATGTATTTTAAGGTACTTCATCAGTGGAAAAAACTGTAATGTTTTTGTATTTTCTCTTTGGATCTACAAAAACTGAAGCAAACAAATAAAGAAATTTAAAGTGGATCATTGAACAGATTTTTTTTTCAAGGATAAATAGAGTTTTAATCTTAAAAATACCAGTCCATAGTTATATGGAAATATCACTAATATCTCTTTCAAATTGTCACCTATTTGAGCATTATTACATTGTATGTAACATTCATTCATTTTGGTTCGTGAGAAAGGGGTTCATCAAATAAAATATTTTTCAGGAAAAGTAAGCATTTTAATCTTCCAATTGGCGACCCATAGCAATAAGAAGGAAAAAAAATCAAAATTTTCCCATTGGCAAATATTTTACTGCAAATCTCATTTGGAGTTATCGTTGATGAAAGGTATGGTTCAAACTCATGGACCCGAATTCACAAAGGAGGTTTGTTCTCAAACCTAGGTGTATGACGCACATAACACTAGGTTTGTCAACAAACCTCTTTCGTGAATTTGGGCCATGATGTTTGGGCTATTTATAGATACATAAAAACAATGAAGGAAAAGTAACATTAACAGAATAACAGCATTTTTGCCAATTTAAAATGCAAGCCCATTCATCATGTCAAGAGCCCTGTTTCATCAATCTTTATATCGATTACATGTTACAATAATTGTTATAAGCTACTGAAATCATGGTATCTGATTGGCTGAGAGTAAATTTGTCATAAAAATTTATTATTTGTTATTGATAACAAGTTTTATGAAACATGGCCCTGATGAAAAAATCCTTTTTCTTGATTTGAGTCGCACCTGTAGGACCTGAAGGCTGCCTGTATTGTTGTTGCAGCAGTGTGTTTCTTGCTGGTCTGTCTCTGTATCTCCTGGTGATGTTCCTGCTCAAAGGCACCCCTCTCCAGTGCTGTCTGTCTGGATAGCTCATCTATCTGGTGCTGTGGGTGTAGAGAGGAGAAGAGATGGTATATAACTGATTCAAGCAATAAGTTCCTTATATTGAGGGTCAGTGACCCAAATACTTATCTCCATTTTGGTCATTTTGATAATAAGGTTGTGTATGTGTCACATGAGCACTTGGGCCTTAAGGAGTTAAGTCTTTGTTACACTAGCCTTTGACTTCAATGGAGTGTTGGGTGTAGTTAAGTCTTTGTGTTTCCTGGAAAGCCCATATTTTTCTAAACATTTTGATAACATATACTCATTTTGGCAAAATATAGAGTTAGGTCTTTGTGTCACTGAACCCTTGATAGGATCTATCAGCACTCACGCTGAGGCTGTGCGAATCTATCATAAGAAGCCTGACAGCTTTGTACATTTAGTTCAGTCTCAATGAGAGTGGATAGCCCATGTAATGGACACATACTAAATACTTTAGTTTACTTGCCCTTGCGTCATATACAGTGTATTCGAAATTGATAGGTAATACTGAAAAACCATTGCATGATGATAATAAAAACATATTCCATATATAGTTCAGTCTCAATGAGAGCGGATAGCCCATGTAATGGACAAACGAGGACTCGCATCATTTGCTTTATACAATAAAACTCCTTAACATTTGATCAAAAAGGAGGAGCCATTTTATGATTGACCGAGGTCATTAATGAGCGGAAATAAATCCCTATATAATGTTTAAATACTAAATACTTTAGTTTACTTGCCCTTGGGTCATATACAGTGTATTCTAAATTGATAGGTAATACTGAAAAACCATTGCATGATAGGTATAAAAACATATTCCATAAATGAATTATGCATGACTGCGTTCAACTTATAATCTGTTTAGGATCAATGAGTCCCTTGTACGAACCAAGATAAGGACAGAGATAGAGTAGATCATTGACTTAATCTAGGATTTGTTTAAAAATTTGGATGTCCACGGGCCTAAAGCTATGGTCACAAATCTGAGCGGCGACCGACCGATCAGAAGCCTGCTCGGTCGCTGCCGCCGCTCGGTGGCCAGGCAGCCGCCGGGCAGAATTGGTTAAAAACTCGCCGCTCGGCCGCCGAGCAGGCTACTTTGGGGTAATGTGACCATAGCATTAGATTGAAAGAATGTCAAAGAAATATTGGTCTCACCTGATGTTGTTGTAACTCCTCCTCTGTTTGTCTTGTTTCATTAGCAATCTCTTCTTCTATCCTTGCATTTGTGACCTGTGAAAGACAACACAATCATTACTCAGACAAAATTTCAAACAATTACAAAATCTACTTGCTACATAATGGCAGCCATGCTTAAGCCGGGGTAATAATTGTTGAGCGTCAGGAGTGTCAAGTCTGACAGACATAAATGCTTTACAAGAACCCACTATTATTATTATCATTATTTATTTTTAAATCTCAAGTTTAAGTTCATTTCAAGTTCATTTCATTTCCATTTCTCATTAAAAAAATACATTTAATAATACATTATACTTATAAGCAAAAAACAATACAAAGAAGATGAAAGGAGCCAGCAGAGGCCGAAAGTAAAGGTTCATTTAGAAAAAAATTGATGTTCATGTTAAGTTCTAGTATCGCATAGTTTGAATGAAAGTTGATGAATATGTTCTCATACTGTTCCACTTGTAAAAATGTGCCAGATATATGGATGTGTGAAATTTAGTTTAACAAGAGTCTGACATACCGTTATGTAACTTATCAAGATGATATTCTGTTTCTAACTCGGATCCAAAAGCATCGGTTTACAGTTGAGGTCAGAGTTACAAAAAGTGTGAAATATTGTAAATATGAAATGTTAAAACGTATCCATATAAAACTAGACATCAAACATTTTCGAGGAGGTATTCATAAAGAATCTGTTCTTGCGGACCATCCTTGTAAAACATACCAGTCTCTTCTGTGCAATCTGTCTCTGCTCCTCATCATTCTCCTGCTGCTTCTGCTGACGAAGCTTTTCCGCATTCTGGTCCAAGATCGCCATGGTGAGGTTCGCTTCCTCTCGTTCTCTGGTCTCGATCTCCTCTCGTTCCTGGAGCACGCCCTCTAGAGTCTGAACTTTCTCCATCAGCTCCTGCTCAAACTTGTTGATGTCTGTGTAGACCATCACAGCTCCACTCTCTGGAATATGGACATAAATAATCCATGATAACTATAAAAAAACATTTATTCTCTAAATTTAAAAAGAGTCCGCTTTCCCCATTGAGTTTGTAACACTAATAATTAACTATATCGTTGAAACATTCCTATACAGCCATGTTTATCTATGAATGAACTCTACATGATCCATGAAAAATATCCAGGTTGCACTGGAAAACAAGTATTTGTATTGAAATACCAGTTGGCAACTTGAAGATTTTAATCCTTGTTTTTCTGAAATAATTGACGTGAAAAACTACTTTCAGATTCCCAGCAGGAATTCTGTTCTTTATCTTTGTGCATTATTATCCTTCCTTTTGAAATGCCACATGAACATCACACAATTCGGAGAAGAAAAACATACCTTCATCAAGAACAGGAACAAGGTCTAGTCCATTAACCTGACCTTCTGACCCCTGACCCTGATAACCTTCTAAGTCCTTCCTGTCAGCCTCTTCAAGCTCATGTAGTACCTGGGGGGAGCAAAAATACAAGGAATCTTCAGGGTCAGAATTCTTGCTAACTCTATTTGGTGTCATAAGAATAATAATGATAATATTGTTTAACCAGGGAAGCCTCATCAACTTCAATGCTGTTGTTCCTGAGGGCCCTGCAATATTATTACCCCAGCAATTGCCAGGTATCCATTTACATCTGGGTGGAGAGTGGCAAGTAAGGATTAATGTCTTGCTAAAGGATATTAGTGCCAGGCCGAGATTTGAACCCCTGACCCTTGGATTGAGAGTCAGGGGAATGAACCACTATATTACCACACCTCCACTGTCATGAACACAGCATAGCAGATGATGATAAATAAAGAGAAAAAAAAACAGAAGAAACAAGGAGGAACAAAAAAGGAAAGAGAGAGAGAAAAGTTTACAACAAAATAATAAATAATATTTAATTTTTATATACCACTTAATAGAAATGTCTCTAAGCGCTTTACAAATATACTATTACCCCAGTCATTGGATTCAGTGCTTTCCCGCACACGCTGTGTGCACAATCTTCACTCCCTGGGAGCATTCCAGCCGGGCATTACTTGACGGTCACAAGCTATTTGACCAACAATGACGGCCGCATCCTACCAGGTACCCATTTGACACCTGGGTGGAGAGTAGCAAGTGCAGGTTAATATTTTGCCAAAGGATATTAGTGCCGTGTCGGGATTCAAACCCTCGACCTTCGCATATCTGGTCAAGTGCCTTAAACCACTCGACTACGACACTCCCCTTAAGGTAAGAAGGAAGATGTGATTATACAATCATATGCATCGTCATAATATACAAAAAGCTGAACTTCAATTGCAAATGTACAGTTGAATAATTTTGCTACTTAGTCTTCTGAGAATCATTTCTCCTCTGATCTGGGGCCTGTTTCATAAAACATTTTATCTATAACAAATGCTTAATTTCTATGACAAATTTGCTCTCAGCCAATCAGATGCCTTGATTTCAGTAGCTTATAACAGTAGCTTGTAACTTGTTATTGATAACAAGTTTTATGAAACAGGGCCCTGATCTTACCCTGTCTCTGAGTTCCTCTGGATCTTCTCCTAGCTGGAAAGCCAACTTGTTCAACTCCTTTGACTGGTAGGCAAAGTTCTCTACATCGTCTTCATCAGTGACTAGAAATAAAAATGGGAGCAGAGATAGAAATTGGTTTTAAAAAATTGTTTTGATGTATTATTGTGTTTTCAAATCAGGGTGAAAAATAGAGAACTCCTAAGGAGTTGGATGATAGTATCCTTACAAAAACATCCAGAAAATTCAATATATTTAGAGAAAGTGTTCAAGTGAGAATTGGTAGGCAAAGTTCTCTCTATCGTCTTCATCAGTGACTGGGAATGAAAATGGAAGCAGAGGTGAAAATTGGTACAATGTTTTGTTGTTGTAATGTCTTATTGTATTATTTTCAAATCAAGGTGGAAGTTCAGAACTCCTCAAGAGTTGGATGAGAGTATCCTCACAAGAACATCCAGGAAATTCAATATAGTTGGTGAAAGAAGTCAAGTGAGAATTTGTCAATTTCAATTCATTTCCAACAAAGGTCACAGCTATCAGCCTTCCACAGCAAATATTAATAATTTCTCAAGGCATTATTAAGAACAAATTGTAGTTGTATGCTTTTACACAGGCATACAGTGTATTCAGGAAAAGAGAAGAATTTATGAGTGCATAGAATTGGGGGTGGATGTTAACAAAAAAAAGGAATATTTCCTCAAAAATAGGAATGCTTTGCAGCTATTCCGAGCTCGAGATGCAAGCAAAACATTGAACAGATTTTCTGAAGACTCTTCCACCCTTCTTCAAGAACGTTCTACTCTTCAAAGGACATCATTCATTTTGGTGAAGAAAAAAAACATCTTACCTTTGTGTGATGAATCAAGTAGGTCGTTGCACTCTTCTAGGGCAAGCTGGGCATCCTTAGCTCTGCTTTTGACCTTCTCTAGGAACTGGGTCACTGATTCAGGTATGGAACCGTTGGGAGGCGGTTCCTATGGAAACAAGTATCACATGATTACATTTCAAATCGCACATTGATTAATAATAAGGCCTGTAGCTTCAATTTCTTCACATGATATGATTTCTAGACTTTTTGGATTTGCTACTGACTTGCACTGTCTTGCATTGACTGGAAGAATAGAAGGGAGGAGGAAGTAGGGGTAGAAGGAGAATTATGTGGATGAATAGTTTAAGGAGTGGGATTTCTAAAAGTGGAATTAATCTTGGGGAGAATGAATTACTTCATAAAATATGGGGCAGAGAGTTGTGGCACTCTATGGTCGCCAACATCTCAGGACATGGAACGTAAAGAAGAAGACAGAACAAAAAGGGAGAATTGCTGGCACCAATTTGTTTATAAATTCAATGTTTTCAATTTCATTTGTTTTGTTTGAGAACAATAAGATGAAAGCTTGCAAACTCCCCACCCCCCATCTTTCCACCCATTTCCAACATCATGTTACTACTTTCATTACCTCTTCATCTCCAGTTCCGTCGGCAACATCATCTTCATCCTGTATATCACCAGAGAGGGCGCTATCATCCTGGGGTGAAAGGGCATCTAACTCTCTTTGGATCTGAGCCTCGATCCAATCATCCTCCTCCGTTGTACCATCCATGTTGGAACCACGCCCATCTCTCATGGTTGACATTGCTCCTGATTGGATGGTTGACGTAAATTTATTCCTGGATGTCTTCATAACAATAAAATAATTTCGGTTTTCAAAAGAAGTTGAACTGTTTAACACAGCCATTTAAAAATCTAGAGGCAGTTCTAGTTAGACTGAGAGGATTAAAGGTTAAAATCAATGAAATTGCCTGCACAATTTTAGTAGATCTAGATTTTGACTTGGTCTAGATCAACCAAAAAAAAAAATAATTAAGCAATCAAAACAACACTCTTTAATGAAAAAAGAAAAAGGGATGCAATTAAGATTAATCATAAACAGATGGGGCGCTGGTCTGAGAATAAGGATCTTCCGCAAAAACGAGGGTCATCTTCGTAAACGCAGACCCATCCCCAAGAATAAGGATCGTACGCAGTTTTGCTGACGATTCTGATTTCCGAACCATGAGTTGGCAGTGCGAAAAAACGGGTTCCGCAGTGATTTTCTTGATGCATTTCACAATGACTTTTGTACAGAGACTTTCACGTTGTGAGCAATAAATCCTTGGGAAGATGAACAACCCATAAAAGTAGACAGTAAACTGGGGTTAGACTATTTTATAATAGCTATTATAAAATGGCTCTAGTATTTTAAGCATCGTGATTGGTCAATACGCGTCACATGTCATGTAGAAATTTTTGATGCAAGCACGGTTTTGCAAAATGA
>BEXV01000583.1:102050-112310 GCA_003118195.1 Hemicentrotus pulcherrimus | reverse complement strand
TTTCCTTTTGACCTTTTACTGTACATCTTCTTTGATTATTAAAACACGTAGAATCGCAAATAATGTAATAAACAACCCTTTTTACTTTATTATTACCGTATTTTTACTTAATCCATTACTTTTTGCGTGTAATCCCTATGGGAGATGACTTTTTCTCAAATCTGGATTCTACATTCATGTCTTTTGCGAGCCAATTCGCCGTTATTTCTGCTTGGATTTTGTTGATTTTTGAGTTTGTTGTAGCTGAGGCAATATGCTATCTGAATCGACCCTCATTTTTTTCAATAAGATGTCAAGATCGCGCTCATGATCATGACCATTTTCGTCTTGATTATGATCATTATTATCATGATTATCATTATCATACTGATGATTATCATTTATCAATTATAAATCCATATTCTTGAATGAGATAAAATCGTCAAAAGGTGTTCTTCATGATGTAAGCTAGAGTCAAAGGTGGAACTGGTTACTGCACAGGTTCAAGGTCATATATTGTTTCAATCTATCTTACCGAGATCCATGATGGTCAAGAAAACACAATTTAAATTTAACATACAGATAAAACATAATGGGAGAACATTTTATAAAATATTATATCGTGTAAAGCTATATTGGTTATGTAAACCATTATCATACGTATCACCTAATTCGTCTCAGTAACAAATTAAAGTCTAGTTCTTACTTAAATTTGTGTGTTGTCAAATACAGAAATTGAAGCACGGTTCACAAAAATGATATTTTGCTGCCGTGTTCTTTTTAGGCAGTTTACTTTATCACGTGTGAACGAGTCTGTATTGTGTCAGCAATTGAACTTTGATCCCCCATCAATCAAGATAGCATTGTTCTTTGATGACTTTGATACTCTGTCTTGATTCCTCCATCACAAGTGAAAGTAATAATACTGAAATAGTTATGATAAATACCGTTAGGTTCTTATCAGCTTCTTAAAATAAATTAGTCATCTACAGTATTTAGAGCTAGAACGACATTCAATTCTGTATTTATTATTTCTGTTTATGTCTTTCTTTCTCCATACTGGTGAAGATTACATGTAGGCCTACATGTATATTGGATTAAATGATTGTGCTATTGTATGTATTCCATGAATTATACACTAGGATTTTAGGATTATTGAAAATTGATTTGCCTGCATTTTACCAGGATGATTGTATGGGGTACATTGCAAACAAATGAATGCCTGTGTACCATGTACATGTACAGTATATGTACAGTATGTGGGACCCTAGAGTTCTATGATATTCAATAAGTTATACTTTTTGAAATACAAGAACAACTAGATTAATGTACTTTTTATATTCGTGTACATGTTGTTTGCACATGTGGACATTGTACTGTACATTACACTAAAAAAATTTTTTTTTGTAACTTCATATATATATATCATTCATGTTTATTACAAACATATACATGTACATTGACCAGAGATAAACCCATGCTCTAGCCTCTTATTAAATTAAGTAATCAATATAAATTCACATTTCTTCTCTCTCAAGACTCTAGTCTAATTTTCATCCTTATCATGTAAAAGGGCGTTAGAAGTATTGAATGTTTCACATTGGGTTGCGTGGTATAGCGAGTAAGCTTGAAGGTCCGGTTTAATACGAGCTCGCTTGAGTCAAGTGGCCCAGACGGTGTGTATACACAGCTGCACTTTAATCAGTGTAATAGAGTGTAAGAAGACTCCTTGGTCTCGTGTTTACTTCCACTATGATTCTAGTCATACATCCATACACACATCTCCATCGATGTGCAGTGATAACATAGTTTGCTTGCACAAACCCTACCCTGCCTCCAGGGGCCTGTTTCACAAAGCCTTTTTTCAGTGACAAATCTGCTGATAACCAATCAGAAGCAAGGATTTCAGTAGCTGTATAACCAAAACTGTCATTTGTCACTGATGAAAAGTTTTGTGAAACACCCCCCCGGGGCTCATCTGCCTGATTCGGCTCCCATTCATTCGTGTGGCAAGTCGACAATAATTATGAAAATCATATTTTTAGAACCTTTATTGGGATCAAGTTTTTATGCTATTAAAGCAGTGAGAAAATAAAAATATCTCTTGAATGAGGTACCTTATTATTTTTTGAAATTCACACAATTTTCTTTTCCTTGAGGATGGCTGTATATTAATTTGCTGGAAGGTTTCATGTTGTGAAAGTCTTTACAGTAATTAATGCATATCATGGGGTCTAATAATATGTTACACTACATGTACATGTATGAAGGCTGCAGTTCACAGTCTCAGGCCTATACTTCCGTAAGCATCTTGAGCAGAGCACAGTATTGAGTGATCACGCTTCTGCCTCTGTTTTCTTTTGCAAAGTCCAAGGTCACCGCTCGAACTCACAAGCAGTCGCGTATAACACATGATCCAATGATGAAATCCCAACTCCTTGTCAAACAAACAAATAAATAAAGTCTTTGCCAGCAGACTAGCTCTACTCAACATGTTCATGTATTGAATGTCAGCATAGAGTCTTGGCAAGAAGTAACTTCTTGGTCTTGGCAGTTAATAACGCTATACACAGAGTCTGAGCTGTACATGTACATCTCTCCATGCACCTTTGGGCATACATTGTACCACTATAGGCATTGTCTTTCGGCTGATATTTTGAACAGCAAGGGACTGACAGTGTATTAGCCTACATACTGTACATGTGTGTTCAAGGATTTATGCAATGTTGTGTCGAATAGGTCTGTGCTCCAGACTAGCCATTCATACACAGCTCTCCATCTACCGGTACATGTACATTGTACATGCAATGTTAGCACGTGATTTGTAGGGCAGAGCTGTCTTGTGCTTTATGTTTCGTGATGACATTCACAAATCTGCATCAATGGATAATTGCATTGAGTAAGATTTGATGCTGGCAAGGTATTGCAGCTATTTAGAGTCTGACATTACAAACACAGTCAGTGTATTGACCATACTACTGAAGTATACTGTGTAGTTTATCATGTGCAGGTCAGGCCTGTACATGTAACAACTGTCTGTCCCTGAGCCTGAGGCCGAGGGGTGGGTTGGCTGTGAACTCTTTTATTAATGACCTTCTTTTCAAGCCAGTC
This sequence comes from Hemicentrotus pulcherrimus, assembly GCA_003118195.1. Lineage (NCBI taxonomy): Eukaryota > Metazoa > Echinodermata > Echinoidea > Camarodonta > Strongylocentrotidae > Hemicentrotus > Hemicentrotus pulcherrimus. Next base: position 109,220 of record BEXV01000583.1, on the reverse strand, counting down.
CAAGAGTTTGTATGCAGGATTTTCATATTGCTGGTAGAATAAATTCCCTCCAATTTCAGATTTTGTAAACACTAAACAGTGAACGAGCGGGCCCTACATTATGTACTGTGCATACTGTACAGGTATATCTGAAGGACTGTTGACAGATATTTGTGTTTTTATAGTAAATTGGAGAATATAAAATACTGTAATGGCAAAACATTAATTTTAATTTAACGAAGAGATGAGGTAACTTTTTTTTAGCTCTATCACCAAACATTCTACAAATAAATGTGTGCTCTCTTCCTCAAACTCCAGGGACCCTTTTTCTCTTCTTTCCTTTTTAGTTGCTTATTTGTCCCCTCCTTTCTGAGGGCCTTTGAAAGGAAGAACATGAAAGAAATTTTGTAAGAAACACACACATGCGGATGTGGATAGTACATGGACATAACAATGTAGCAAAAAAAGATTTTCACAGCTCAAAAATAGGGCCTGTATTTTACTATAGAAATACTGATGAGTGATGAGTCATCCTTTGTATTTGCACATGTATAGTGTCCTTGTAATGTACACTATCTGTAATCCACAGTCCACATGCATTTTGAACCTTGTACATGTCCCAAGTCCCAACCCGGGCTGGAATGAACTTGTTCCCATTTGTAAATATGTGTGATAACTGACAGCTTGCAGTCTGATAGAAATACCCAGCCGTTGGGAGCGTGGGGTGAGTTACTCAAGCGTGATGTAAGGGGAATATCATGATTTTTATATTAAAGGGAGTGTTGATATTTTTCACACTACGGTTGAAAGGTGTGTTTCCATTCAGATCCCAAACGATTTTGCTTACATGTAGGTCCCCCAGGACAAACGGTATGAAAAGCATGAATTAAAGGAAAATGTGATAATATGAGTGATCACTATTTTAAGTGAGTGCCAAGTAAAGAAAGCAAATGTATTCTTTTAAAATTTAGCAGTCAGTAGACCTTTAACAAAAAAAAATGATATCCAAGAACTTGGTAAATCAAGGTTGATTCCTTTCCAAAGTGCAAACACGCTTTTAACGTCGTATTCCAACTTGGTTTCAAACAAACTTAGGACTTCCTGGTTATCATAGATCAGTACAGCTGAGGCTAGTCGAGACAATTTCTAGAAGGTTCCATTGGCTCACAGATTAATCTCACCCCCAAAGTTTTTTTTTAATCATTGATTAATATCAATAGTTTAAAAAATAATCTTAATTCTTTACATGTACTGTATATATGGTTAGTCCCACATGTTTATACATGTACATTGTACATGTATACATACTGTAGAGATTTACAGTAACAGGCACCTGGTGCACACATTATATCCCCTACATTCTACATGTACAGTTTCTTAGCTCAGGACCCCAATTTTTTTTTTAACAGGATTTATTTATGTAAAGACCCTAAAAGTTAAACCCGGACCTCCTGTGAAAAATATAAGTGACAAGTCCTTCACAAAAAATGCTCGGGTTTTTCGCGTATCATCTTCAGTGCAAATTCTGACCAGAAGCATTGAAATAGTGATATCATATTTGCCTACCCATTGCTTACTTAGGATGAATGCAAACAGGCCTGCTTGTTTTGTCTGGCAGGACCTGAACATAATTTGCTGTTTGCTTTGATACCTGTATTGTATGGCTTATGTGTTTACTTTGCAGAAAAACGCGTCCCCATGCGAGATAATAATACAATTTTTAGCCTTTGATTGTATCCCACTGTGTACCGAGCTATTGTTAATCACGTAATTTGCTCTCTGAAATCTGAAAGCTTAGATTTTGCTTTAGAATTGAGCGTGTGTTTCAGAATTGTATTTTGGATGGGAAAAATTATTCATTGAAATTGAGCGATTTTTGTCGGCAAGACTTGTACATACATGTATGTAGAAATGATAATACTCAGCTTTATATAGCGCTAAGCACTTCCAAACTCTGAGATTATTACCCCGGTTTTTAATACCTGTGCTGCCATCATGGCGCTCTAGCATTTCAAGGAATTGATTCCTGCCAGATTCCCATTTACATCACCTGGTTTGAGTGTGGCAAATGTAGATCAATGTTTTGCCAAAGGACATCAGTGCCGCGTGTGATCAAAAGTCTGGCTACAATGCATGTACATTTACATGTACATTGTATCCACTTGACCACGACACCTCTACATTTACATGTACATGTAGTCTGGGAATCTTTGGTTGTCAATTATCAAGCAAGACAAGACATTGTCTGATGTTTTATATTATTTACCCTGTTCCAAGATGACAGGATAAAATTTAAATATTTTTTTAAAATGCTGGAAAAATATTACCGGTAGGCATTTTTGATCGATAAAAATTCAGATACTGGTAGTAAAAAAATGCTTACAATGCTCAAGGATTGAATGCATACTGTACTTGAAGGTGTACAATATGTTTGTGTATGTTTTGTGCACCTTTTATTAAATATACATGTACAGTTCATGTAGCTGAATGAACCAATGTCCAGATGAGATAAATTTCCTCTCTTTGAATTAACTTTGGAAGAATGCATGATGCATGTTCTTCATCGTACACTTTCATTCATGTACTGTGCAATGTATACCACTGTTCATGAAGGCCTGCATATCACATACATGTATGGGCCTCTACATCATGTATCTCAATTGCGTTGAACAAATTATACAGGTACTCAATATTCAGAGCAAAGCGTGATGCATTACTCCAATTTCAACCGTGACATAATGTACATACATGTATTCTAGAGGCAACCCTTGAAGCTGTAATGTAAAGCAACCGCAGAAGCTGCAATGTACAGTGTATTGTAAAAACTCTGTCTGTCCTTGACATTTTCTATCTCAATTGTAGAGTACAGTGTACAATGTATGTGAATGAATTTCATGATCCTGCCTTTAGTGAGGGAAGCATTTCACCCACAAGGCCGTTTCTTTAATTCCGCATGCTAAAATTCAGCCCACTGCTCGCCAGAAATGGAAAATGCTCACATTTTATTTTTTGCTAATTCCTGTTTATACGGATTGTCTGGCTAATGAGATAACGCTTGGTTAGTGAATTATGTGAGTGGGCAGAAGTGCTACTGGAATTTAGCCTCGATTGATGCATGCACTTCCATTAGAGTGTAGGGTTCGAATTTTGAATACGGGAGTGCACATACTGTACATGTGTACATGATGTACTTGGCAACTATGAACATGAGTTGCAAATTGGCATCGACATCTGGAGTGCTACATTAGTGTTCAAGGCCCTGTTCCAAATACGGTACACCCAAGCATGTTCAATCTAACATGTTCATGCAATGGCATATGCCCCTTTTAATAGTGTAGTCCCACATACTGTACATGTACATGTACAGTGTACAGTACATGTACATTTTTGCTTACAGTACATCTGTAAGAGTTAATTTTGCTTTTTATGCCAAGTTATTTTGATTTCAAATGGCTATGCTCATGAATTGCAAATTGGCATTGGCATCTGGTGTGCTGCATTAGTAAGCCCTGCTCTAACCACAGTGTGAACAGTAAATTATTATACATCTTGTAAAAGCCATGAAAAGAAAAAAAAGAGTAGGAAAAACCTTATTCTGGTTGTTCAATTGACTACTGAACGTGCATTACATACATACATGTACATGTACAATGTACATGTACATGTAATCTTTCCTTCAAGGGGGAAAAAACCCACTTATATTAACAGACAAAAAAAAACAAGAGTCATGAGGGGAATCCCATAAATTCCCCCAAGTTCTTTCTAGTATTAAAGAGAAAAGTGTTTATGTGTGCCATGGTCCCTAACACCAAATGAACGTACCATAAACACAAACTTGAAAGTACAGCCTACATTTATGACTGTGTACATGAAACACCGTTACTGTTTGGCATAAAACAACAGGATTGATGTGTTTGCACGTAGAAGTTGTCTGAGTTATTGGTTTGACAGTCCAATCTGCACAACATCAATTAGTACTCTCTCCTTTCTAATTACATTGCCATCCATATTAACCAATAACTACCATGGCAACATCACTCGACAGGTAATCAAATCACAATATCTACATGTACATGTACATGTATGGAAGTTACAAACCTACCATTAATGGTAAAGTTATGCGCCAAGGCCCAGCACTGTTTTAGCATAAAACAACAAGATTGATATGTTTGTATGTACAATGTAGAAGCAATACTAGTTTGATTAGTTAGACCATCCAATCTGCACGATATCAATCAGTGTAGTTCTCTCCCTTCGCTTCAAGTGTATACCTTAGCTTGTGGATATGTACATGTACATGTACTGTACATGTACTGTACATGTACATGTAGGCTACTATCAGCCTTTTCACACAAGAGTAAAAAATTCTTTAAAGCTGATTAGTTTCAAGCACTTTGAACTAATCAGCTTTACATACGACATCATTCACACACAGAATTTTTGGTGCGATCGTTAATCGTTTCGTGATTAACTACTGCTCGTAAAATGCGCAGTAGTGCCATTGCGCATTGAAGGTCAGGTCATATCAAACAAGACACACGCTCCATCCAGTTTNAAAAAAAACAAGAGTCATGAGGGGAATCCCATAAATTCCCCCAAGTTCTTTCTAGTATTAAAGAGAAAAGTGTTTATGTGTGCCATGGTCCCTAACACCAAATGAATGTACCATAAACACGAACTTGAAAGTACAGCCTACATGTACATTTATCACCGTTACTGTTTGGCATAAAACAACAGGATTGATGTGTTTGCACGTAGAAGTTGTCTGAGTAATTGGTTTGACAGTCCAATCTGCACAACATCAATTAGTACTCTCTCCTTTCTAATTACATTGCCATCCATATTAACCAATAACTACCATGGCAACATCACTCGACAGGTAATCAAATCACAATATCTATGGAAGTTACAAACCTACCATTAATGGTAAAGTTATGCGCCAAGGCCCAGCACTGTTTTAGCATAAAACAACAAGATTGATATGTTTGTATGTACAATGTAGAAGCAATACTAGTTTGATTAGTTAGACCATCCAATCTGCACGATATCAATCAGTGTAGTTCTCTCCCTTCGCTTCAAGTGTATACCTTAGCTTGTGGATATGTACATGTACATGTACTGTACATGTACTGTACATGTACATGTAGGCTACTATCAGCCTTTTCACACAAGAGTAAAAAATTCTTTAAAGCTGATTAGTTTCAAGCACTTTGAACTAATCAGCTTTACATACGACATCATTCACACACAGAATTTTTGGTGCGATCGTTAATCGTTTCGTGATTAACTACTGCTCGTAAAATGCGCAGTAGTGCCATTGCGCATTGAAGGTCAGGTCATATCAAACAAGACACACGCTCCATCCAGTTTAAACCAAATAACCGTTCTCACACGAAATGTCAAGCTCTCTACATTGTAGATCTGCAGCCTGCTTTGAGGGGCGTATGAATCGCGACTTTGTATCTATCCAAACATAAAACAATGTTCACACAGACAAATTTTTTTAAAGCTGTTTAAAACTGATGAGTTAAACAACTTTAAACTATTTTTGCTGTGTGTCAAAAGGCTGTTTTATGCTAATCATAGTAATTTTCTCTCAAAATACTATTCCCAAATCAGCAGAGCTCAAGATTAGCTTTGAGGTCTACACTGAGCATACATGTACAGTGTACATGTAGATAGAGGTATTAGTACTTCTAAACAGGGAGTTTCCCTGCTTGTAGGCTATGTACTGTAGACACACCTTCAGTGTACATTTACATACAGTATTGTACAGTCATGTAATGTACATTCACCATCAAAACTGTTACATGTTAAAATGTACATGTACTGTAAGCCTAAATGTGTTGACATAACCAATCTGCACTGAAAATCAGTAGCCAGTGTAAAGTACCTAATCAGGATTCTCTGGAGGGTGAGTGATGAAAGGGGTTTGACAATAGGATTAACTGGGTGCTAAAAGGATTAAGATAATGAGGAGAGGATTAGGGCTTCTTCAGCACAGGCTTACACACAAGGTGACCTTTCAGGCTTCACAGATTCCCCTTGCTACTGTTTGGTGTGTTGGGATTTATCTTGTCTTGCAAAGCATGTCTCTGGGTACATGTAGGTCCATGGTCTAATACTCTTTTCACACTGGCAATATTTTGCTTAACCCCGTACTATAGGTGGGATTAAGGGGGGGGGGGGTCTTAGCCCCACCTATGGTACAGGGTTAAGCCTATTCCACTTTCTGTTCAGACTGGGTTTCACCAAAGTGGGCCAAAGTTGGCTAACCCCACATATAGTACGGGGTTAACTAACCCTGCAAAATAGCAGGGCTACATGTAACTCCGCAATTGAGGTGCTAACTCCTGCTAACCCCGTAATTGTGGTGCCAAGCAAATGAATGAGAACAGAAACAAAAAATAGTCCGGTAGTACACAATGGAGCATATCGAAGCTGGCCAGATGCGAAGTATTTCCAATCATAACATTCACGATATCCGGGGTTAACGAATTGCAGTGCGAACAGCGTGTATTTTCTTATTCCGGAATAGCGGCTAGTATGGGACTACAAACAGTGAGTGTGAAAAGCCAAAAAAGGTAGTCCGGGGTTAAGGATAGTACGGGGTTAAGCAAAGTACGGGTTAAGCAAAACCAGTGTGAAAAGAGTATAATACAGCAGGAGGTCGGAATTAAGGCACTCATGTTATTTTCTAATGTACATGTAAATGTGCATTCACTGCATTGGGTTCTGAATTGAATTCCAAAATTTTAGGGATCCGAATTTGAACTAGGGTTTAACTGTAAGGCCATTAAAAAATAAAATCATGTTAAACATCCCCGCCCACCTTCTATTTTCTTTCAACGAGTAAAAACATGAAAAACATATTGCTAAAATTATAAATTTCTGATTTAAAAAAAAAGTGCTGGCGGCCATCTTGAAAAATAGCCCAACTGTCAGGAAAAATGTACAGAGCGGCCATTTTGGAAGAAAAAAAGAAGGAAAAAAGGGCCTCCTCCTTCCAATTTTTAAATGGCCAAATACTGTTGAGCCCTTTGACACGTACTGCATTACACATTTATATCGTAATTAACGTTGTATAAACCGCCCTCATGTATTAACCTTTAAAAAAAAAAATTAAAAAGAACAAAAAAAATCCATCCCGCACCGATGCCATAACCTGCAGTTTTTTGTAATGTATACATT
>BEXV01000583.1:83040-99035 GCA_003118195.1 Hemicentrotus pulcherrimus | reverse complement strand
TAAATTCACTTTTGTTTTGTTTTTGTCGCCCAAAGATATTCATTGATAATCAACCATGCAGTGCTCCACAATCTACATGTACTATTTTGTGATTTGCATTTGACAATTTGGGCTACAAGAAAAGATGTTTTCCTACATGCTTGAGTGGGCTGTCATTTTTTTTTTCATTTCCTAATGAAAGGCTGAAAGGATCAACAAATCAGAATGGTGCCAATTGTACTTGAATAGGCTACGCTCTAGAGCTTTCCCGAGTCTGCCACAGAAACAATTGCTAGACAGGATCGGTTGGGAAGCTTGTGAAGAGACATGCATCATTTGTTATTGGACGATTTGAAATTGAAAAAAAATATGAGAAGGGAGGGAGGATTGAGGAAGAGAGTGTGAGAAAGAGAGAGAGGGAGAGAGGGAGTGACGTAAATTGTAGAGGGACGGAGAGAGAGAGAGAGAGAGACAGAGAGAGAGAGAGAGAGAGAGACAGAGAGACACAGAGAGAGGCATTTAACAGTATTCAAATGTGATTTTCATCAGCAATTCAAAATATTTCTATTATGGTGTAAACAGAGATTTCTTCTGCCAGCTGTCGTATAATTTGTGGAAAAAATACAACTCCAGAGAAGTCAAAGTATTGCAAAACATTATCCCGAAGACGTCCTGGATTTCTTTTTATATCAGAAATTAGCATCCCTGTCTGCCCTATTTATGAAAAAAAAGATACAGTGACTCTTTCAAGCTCATTAATCATTGTCTACATACTTGAGGTAATCAGTCAAAGTTTTACCCATTTACTCTATTTAATAACCAGCATCAAATAAAAACATAATTGAAGAGTGATCAGAGAACTCTTGGATGTACATTGTATTTATAAAATCAGAAACTAGCATTCATGTTATTATATTTAAACAAAAATACTCTCTCTAGTTTATTAATCATTGTCTACATGTACAGTACATACATGTACATGTACTTGCTGTAATCGGTAAAAAAAAACTGTTTTCCTGTATTTGATAACCAGCATTGAATGAAAACATAATTGCTGAGTGCATGATTGGAGACCTCTTGGATATTTAAAAAATCAGAAACTAGCATTCATGTTTATTACATGTATATTTCTAAAAAATACCATGATTCTCTCTCAAGTTCATTAATCATTGTCTGCATGTCTACAGACTTGCATTAATCAGTCAAAATTTTACCCTTTTTCCTTGACTGAATAATCAGTATTGAATGAAATAATTGCCGGGTGATTGTGAGTAGGTCCACATCTTCTGAAGATAGAATTTTTTTCCTTTTACTTTGTAGGAAAGAGAGGGAAAGAGAGAGACTTTGTGCATGTGTCAACATCTGTATTTTTAAAGTACATGTAGCATGCACAGTAGACCTACAATACATGTACATGAAGCCTTTTTTTAAAAAAAGCAGTTTGCCAACAATTTATGTATTAAAATGAAGATTACCACAAGTTTTGCTGTTCATTATTCATTTACAAGGCCAGTTACAAATATCATCCACTCAAAAGTGAATTTGGTAGATTAAAAGATGTAGGCCTACATGTACATGTACATGTATTGTATGCATTGATGTAGTGTACATGTAGTTTACATACAATGTATGTTTGTGTACTGTCATGCAATAGACATTTTGTGTACGCTGCTATCATCCCTGGCTATCTGTATGATAATATAATTCCCCTGTGATTAAAGGCATTAGAAGAATGTCTTGGCATGTGTTGTGGTGATTGACAGCAGAACGTATGTGAGAACGTATAGTATCCTCAGCCAGCAGTGACGATGGGGCGTTCACATGTGGAGCAATTAGTGAGATTGGAAGATCTACTTCTCTTGAGTAGCGATCAGAATCTCATTTTTTATTTTGGAACAGCAAAGTGAACCTTACTTTCTATTTTCAGGTAGCGATCAGGGACGCGTTTCACAAAGTCTTTTTTCAATGACAATTGACAATAATCAGTGACAAACCTGCTGATAACCAATCAGAAGCAAGGATTTCACTAGCTTTTAACAAAAAACTGTCATTTGTCACTGATGACAAATTTTGTGAAATGGGGCCCAGGTCTCACCTTTTTTGATTAGTAAGATTGTGTGAAGCTCTTTGATACACGTATTATTAATCTTTATACAAACGTGTCTACATGTATATTATTATTATTATTATCTCACTAAATAAATAATGTAGGATTAGGCTCATTAGAGAGATTCGCATGTTTTTTTTCTGGATAATTTTGTTTTTCTTCCTCCGATACTGTGATAATGAAGACCAGTCTAGTGCTCTATGTCAAAACTAACATGAGATTTCAAAGAAAATCAACTTTTACCATTAAGGGGGAGCAAAAGGGAGGGGGGATTGAATCGTGATATTCAAATCTTCAGGTCTCATGGGAAGTAGAAATAGTAATGGAGAGGGGGTCTGGTAGTCAGAGGGTGTGAGTTTTAGATGAGATAAGGGAGCATTGAATGTTGTGGAGTGAGATGGGTGAGGTACAGTATGACGGGTAAAAGGGGTGCAGTGGGATGGTGCAAAGAGGTATGATTGGGGTGCAGTGGGGTAGGTTTCGGGTTCAATGATATGGTAAAAGGGGTGCAAAGAGGTGGGATTGGGGTGCAGTGGGGTAGGTTTCGGGTTCAATGATATGGTAAAAGGGGTGCAGTGGGATGGGCTAAGGGGTGCAAAGAGGTGGGATTGGGGTGCAGTGGGGTAGGTTTCGGGTTCAATGATATGGTAAAAGGGGTGCAGTGGGATGGGCTAAGGGGTGCAAAGAGGTGGGATTGGGGTAGGTTTCGGGTTCAATGATATGGTAAAAGGGGTGCAGTTGGATGGGCTAAGGGGTGCAAAGAGGTGGGAACCCTGGGGGTGGGGTGCATTGGGGTAGGCTTCGGATGCAATGAAATGAAAGTTTGATGGGACGAGGGATGCATTGTGATAGGGTGTTTAAGGGGAATAGTTGAGAAATGTGGTTGTTTGGGATAACGGAAGCAGCGTCAGTGTGATAGGACTCATAGGAGGATGAATATATTGGTATCCAATTCAATTCAATTCAATTCAATTCTCTTTTATTCTTTATATACCGGTAATGCCTTCTTCCAAAGTACAAAGATTGAATTACATGACACTACATTTATCCCTTCTCTTGTACTTTGTACCACTTTCTTTGTCTTTTCATTCCATTACACATAGGCCCTACAATGGTAACATGATATGACGTACAATACGGTGTCACTCTCCAGTTTGTTCATGTGTTATTGAAGACCTTCAATGGCATAACAAGATAACTGGTCACGTGCATGTAATTGGAGCAAGCAGCGCACTGTTCCCCGCTAGGTTAAAAGCAAATGGACTTGTTCTTGAAGGTGATATAGGCCTGCATTGTACATGTACATGTACATGTAGGTCATTGTACTTCAGGAGTATTTGTCATGCTCAGATGAAAAACAAGCCATGTACATGTACCTGCAATGTATTATGTACATTACAGTAATGCACATGTACATGTAATGTACTCTACAGTGGTGCACATATAATGTACCAGTAATGTACAATTAATGTAATGTACTGTGTAACTTGCCTACATGTACTATACAGTGTACATGTATGTTGATGTTTTACGAGAATGAGCCAACATGAACAAATCTCTAAAATTGTAAAGCTTTAATTGTAACATATGCATCTATTTGTGTCCTTTTGCAGAAAATAAGACAAAATTTAGGAGACCACTGAATGTCAACAACATTTAGATTTTCTCTGGTTTGGTTCAGAGCGCTCCCGTATATACATGTACAATGTATGGTGATAGACGTGAATAGGTTGAAGGAAACAATGTACAGTGCAAGAGCTATTTTTAGAGAAAGAGAGACAAGCGAACACTTTTAATGGTATTCTAGAGTTGCAGCTGATTGGTACTTTGTGCTGGTATTTGATTACAAAACACTGCACATCCTCCTGGTGCTGCTTGTAACTGTAGATGTCAATTGTAGTACTTAATGCGATTACATCATGTGTCTCAGTTGTCAAGGGAAAATACTACTGCTGTTTGTGTTGGTAATATACACAGAGCTAAATGTCAAGAAAAAAGGTCAGTAGCAAGAATTATAGTAGCAGCAGTAGCACAAGAAAACCCAGAACAACCACGACAACAAAATAAAACGATAAAAACAACAATAACAAATACCTGAAGACAAAATAATGATCACACATTGTATATTTTGTTAATCATATTACACAGCTATGATATCAACAGAATCTACCATCACTTCTTCATCCCATTGTTATTCTCTCTCTTAATACTTAAAACAGAAACAAAGTATGTCCAATGGAAATTTGTGGAATCACACAATTTGTGTTCTCATCTTTATAACAAATATGAAGTATGAATTTGATATTGAGCTACATGTACATGTAGTGCTGAAAGGGGATTGACTTCTATGTACTGTTGATGGTAGGCCGGAGAAATTATGATTGCAAACGTAAATGTCGCAATTGTCTTTTGGATAGAGTTTATTATCATAGTCCTTTGAAACACTTTCCGTTTGGTGTTGCTGAACTCCTGATAAATACACAAACATGACCCAAATACTACCAACTATTGACTTCATTAACTATACTGAAGTTCACACGATCTGTCTGTTATCTCGAAGTTTAGGTCACAGTTTTAAACTTTGAGGTTGAATTGCTAACGCTTGGTAAGTTTAATTGTGGAGCGCCAGGAGTGTCAAGTCTGACAGCCATGAGTGCTTTAAAAGAACCCACTATTATTGTAAAGGGTACTACCCTCATAAAGCAAAAATGAAAATCAGATGGAGGTTAGCCCTGCCAAAAGGTAATTAAATTGACAATCCTGAGATAAACATTCATAATTCATCCATGTCGTAGGGTAGATTTATAAAGGCCATTCGAAAGCTGAACCACTACAGTGTAGTTAATTATGTTGATGTTAAAAAGGGGGCTGTCCTATCAACATTGAAGTGCTTGTTGATTAATTGATATTGTATCTATGGAAACGAGGCGGTACTAATTAGGCGTGTTGAGATCTGCATTATTTCTGTGCCCTTGAAAAGGAATGTGTTCAGCAGAGATCTGCAATTGGAGGGTGTGGAAGGGAACTAAACAGCAACATGTTTAGTCTGAAAACCCAGACTCTAATTTGAGACATTCTTGAAGCCTCGAGGACAGCCTAGCTCTGTCGGTCTCAGACTGTGACCGGAGCAGCTAAAGTACAGAGCCTATGCGGTATGCCCTCAGTATAGTCTCATAGTGCAGACACTGTCAGTGTCACGCTTAAAACGAAAGACGAGTGTTTGTGCCTGCAAACTACATGTAGGAAATAATTATCATCATGTGAGGATGGACGAGTGAGTGCAAAGCTTGAAGATTACAATATCACTGATAAGTCTGAATGTGTGGGATTCCTAACCAGTAATTATTGTGAAGTATCGGCCTCAAATATAACGTGTACATGTATGAATACAAATTACACTTTAAATTTTTCTCTTTTAAAGTGAAATTAAAAACAACTTGCAGATAAAACGTAACTACTCAATGCACCCATACTCACGGGCATGCATACGGAACCCATGCTTGACCTGTTCTTGCGCATGTTTTTATTACGTTATCATTTACTTTCGTAATACACATGAATAGACTAACTGTACACAAATTATTATATTTTTTAGATGGTCGTTATGCCTTAAATGAAATGTTGGTATTGAGAGGGGACCCTTGAGTTCACCCTGAGAATGCTTGCTATGCATAGGGGGCAGTGATAGTAGTAGAGAGCTACCACAAATGTTATCCAGTTACATGTATGACTGATTTAGGAAGTAAAACAAAGATAAGTGTTAACTTATAGAATGCTGGTTAAGGCGACATGATATGACGTGAAATTATATATTTTGTATCTAATAAACTAAACTGTAAATAAATCTTTTGTATATAATTGTTCTCAATCGAAATGTTGGTATTGAGAGTGGACCTAGAGTTCACCCCAAGAATGCTTGCTATGCACACTGCACAGTGATAGACCATAGACCTATGGATAGACAGAGCTGCCACAAACGGCGTAAATAATACCATCCAATTATGACAGATTTAGGGAGTAAAACGAGGATGGCAGCTCCGAGTCATTTAGGGCTGGTCTGTAGGTTCAGACTTTGATTTGACTCCTAAATAAATTCCACCAAGCCTTGACTTGAGTCCAGCTTTTAATTATGTCAGTCTGTTGTTCCATTGATGTCAGGAGTGGCTATACATGTAGTAACAAAAACGCAAACAAAATAACAAACAAGCAGTGCACTCTACTAGAGTACATGTAGTCTTGCAGTTTAGACCAAGAGTTATGTTTCCAGCAGTATACAAACTGCTTGAATGGATCCTAGCCTAATGGATGGATGGAAGAAGTGGAGGAGAATGGATGCATTAATATTAGCATGGTGCAAGGAAGATTGATGGAATGAGAGAGAGAGAGAGAAAGAGTGCAAGGATATACAGTGTATGTGCTATATACATGTACAACACATTACTTTACAGGCAAGGCGAGGACAAATAATATACAATTTGAGGGGGGGGGTGGAGGATGGAGAGATTTTGATTGCTATTCAAGTCTGTTATTTTGTGCACGCTGTAGAGCTATAAATTGAAGCTGGATTCATAAATTACAGTTATAATTCCCTCGCTCTTATGAACAGGTGCCTCAAAATATAAGATCTGAAAGTGGAAAGAGGGTTCTTTTAATCACATTTTTGTCTTGCTATGAACAAGCCTATACTTTTTATATTGTGTACAAATGTACACGTACAATGTACATGTAGTTGTTCTATCAGACCAATCTCCTTGAACTGATTACAATTTCGAAACGATAAATAGATACATTATGACAGTTTTTCTTGTGTAGCAATGAGCTTTTTATAATGGTAATATTTTCAAGTACTTTTGCATTAAGAGAAATCTCCTTTTAGTATTAACACCATAATACAAGTCACTTCTAGGTCATACATGTACATGTATTTATGTCCATCGTTTGGAGATAGATGGGTATTGGGCTATTAGCTCCATATAAAATGACAACAGTTGATGCTCCTTTGGCCTGAAATCACCATATCTCCTTTCACTTTAATATCAGTCATACGCCAGATGCATGTTATCTGTTTTGCTGGTACATGTACATGTATGTTTGATAACCTGCATGTTTGGGTCACTGATCACATGGTCCCCGGGATCACATGGTCACATTTGGGTCACAAGAATCGTGTCAATGCACTTTTGTTCATCCAACCCTTGAAAGTTGAAACCTGTCCAGCCCATTAAAGCTTGCTGAAAGTATGTTTTCTTTTTACATGTACATAACATTTTACTAAAGTGGGATGAATCGTACAGAAAATAACAATGCTGAAAATAATAATAATGATGATATTGGATATTTCTTTAGCTCATACACTGTATGCACTGCACCCACACAAATTATTCAAGGCACTAGTATTACCTCATCTGTAGCTAGGCTACTGGTTTGGGTGCTTACAGCATTCAATTATTTCCCCTACCTGTATCTATCCACCTGGGTGGAGAGTGGCAAATGTACATGTAGATTTATGTCTTGCCAAAAAAAGTCTTGCCAAAGTGGATTTGAATGGAATATTAATGTTATTGTTGTTTTGTTTTCTTGGAGAGTGGCAAATGTACAGTACATGTACATGTAGATTAATGTCTTGCCAAAGAGTCGGGACACTAGTGGAATCGAATGGAATATTAACATTGTTGTTATCATTGTTTTGTTTTCTTGGAGAGTGGCAAATGTAGATTAATGTCTTGCCAAAGAGTCAGTGGAATTGAACAGAATATTAATGTTGTTGTTATTGTTGTTTTGTTTTCTTGACAGCTCCACTCTGCAAGGGTCACCATGTGGGTTTCGGGAAGATCCTTCAAAGGTTTCCGGAGAAAGACTGGGAAGATGTACCCTTCCATCAAGGTCTCGAACTGGTAAGATGATTTGATTTAATTTGATTTATTCATCATCAAAAGTAGTATTCAGAACAGTCGTACATTTTAGACATAGGTATGTGCACATTTTGCTGGTGATACATGCATGCATGAGCAACCCAAGGACACAATCTCAGCATTTCACCTAAGGTATACATGTAGGTATCAAATTAAAAGAAGAATGAGCTGTGATGAGAGAATAAGGGAAAAGTACCTCCATGTAGAGTATTAGCCATGTGTATAAAAGATTGATTTCTTTTCCCAGGCAGAAATATTGAGTGAGTGGCTT
This sequence comes from Hemicentrotus pulcherrimus, assembly GCA_003118195.1. Classification (NCBI taxonomy): domain Eukaryota; kingdom Metazoa; phylum Echinodermata; class Echinoidea; order Camarodonta; family Strongylocentrotidae; genus Hemicentrotus; species Hemicentrotus pulcherrimus. The sequence continues at coordinate 90,766 of BEXV01000583.1, read as the reverse complement.
TAATAGGGAGATAACAAGAGAGAGAAGATATAGAGCCGATGATATTATGTACATGTAGAATCCAAGTGAAATGGAGAGGGAGAAGGGAGGGAAAGGGAGAGAAAAAAAGAGAGGAGAGAAAGTGAGAAAAGGGAGGGATAAAAGAACTGACATGGAATATGACAATGTACATGTACATCAGTTAAGAGGAGAAGGGAATCAAAGAATAAAGAGGGAATAAAGAGAGAATGATAGATCGAGAGAGAGAGAGAGAGAGAGAGAGAGAGAGAGAGAGGAAGAGAGAGGGAGAGTGTTGTATAGAGAAAGAAAGAGAAAGAGAGAGAGAGTTGGATAGACAAGAGAAAGCGTGTGAGTGATCCATGCAATCAGGCCCTTCTTTAGTGAGCCATTAAGTTCAGCCAGTCATATTTCCAAAGGCCTTCTCTGCCCCACTGAGCAAGCGTGTGACTCATACGATTCATACACACCGTCCTTTTGGAGCCAGAAGGTCATCAACTCTCTGTCAAATGATTCGAGTCAACGCCCTTCTACCTCCAAACACATGCCATAGCGTTGGGACGCTCCTGCAGGTCGCCTGCGGATTTTGGAACAAATGAGGAGAAAATGCGAATTAAAATTTCATGGCTCAGTGGACCGTGTCAGGCAATAAATACAAATCCCGGCAGGGGACCCATATCACTTGATGCAGCAATCTCTTCCATTGCCTATTCTCCCATAAATTAAAATGGAAAGGGAGAGATGTTATATCACAATCAGCATTAAGATACTATATTCAGTAATTCTACAGGGTACATACACTGTACATATGTATGTACCAGTCCTTGAAAAGATTCTCTGAAATCAGTTATTATCTTGAATTGCAGATGTGGTATTTATTTACCAACACTGAAGCAAGTTGGCAGGATATGCTACCCCATTCCCAATAGACCATTTTTGTAATGTAATAACATTCTTCAATGCATAAATATTTGTTTAGTGCCATGTTAATAATCATTTCAGTCACCCGTTACAAATAATTTTATTTTGTAGTCAGAATGTGAATCTCATACATCCTGTGTTGTTAGGAACGACATGCCACAATGTTTGCCCTACCTAGCAACAATACATGTACATGTACATGTATGTGACATGGCATCTATTAAAGATTTATGCATTAATTTGATTACATTGCAAAAATAGTTTATTACTGCCTCTTCTATGCTATATGAAATTACGACTTGAAAGTTGAAATTGATAAAGTTCATAGCTGGGCATACAGCCATATTTGCACATGTAAGAGCTAAGAAGTATTACTGTGGAGTGTTCATTTCTATTTGTGTTCTATTTCTATTTCCGTAATGGCTACCAGCATATACCGCTATGAGGCTGTCATTCAATCTTGTCAATAAAGATTCAAAGCCAATGGGCTATTACTGAGTCACTACTCTCATGAAAGGCAATAAAAATATGGAATTCTTTTGTTATTGTCCTTTTCTTCCACATCATTCATAGCAAACAGTAGTTGAATGTGGATACAATTCACAGTAGGCCTGTCCTCATCAGCTCGAGATTGCCAAATAGCCTGCTATTTCTGATTTGAGGAATAATCCCAAAGTTACAAATTGCGTCTACATCAGCTTGAGATATTTTGCTCAGCGTTCGCGCATAGTGGGAGTCTTCTGGCTGGGTGAAAGTGGACACACCAGAAAAATAGCGGGATATTTTGCGAAATACCTATAGCCCAAGATATCTTGGGATGATTATCTCAACCAAATATCCAGCTAATTGCAACTTTGGGCTGATGAATACGTAAATTAACTGGATAATTTGCGATCAGGATAATTCAAATAGAGGAACATTTGGCAATCTCGAGCTGATGAGGACAGGCCTTGTGTCAATGAGGAAATGAAATCATGGATATATTTTGTGGTTTGACTTTGGGGAAGCTCATGCATCATTCGTACTAAAAGGATTTTCTGTGTGGTTGTTTTTGTTGGCATTCATACAAGCCAAGGACCAACCACATGTGTGTGTGCCTGTTGCTAAGTCTCTGGCAGCTATTTGTTGATGTTGAGGTTTCGCAATCATGAAATCCATTTAAAGCCACCCTCTCAAGAAGTCCACGTGCATTATTATAGGCCATTTTAGTAATGTAATCAAATTTAATGCATTTATTAAGTCTTTTTTGAGTGCCCCATCACAATTTTGTTCATTCACCTGTTACACATAATGGTATTTCAAAAGTCAGAGTGCAAATTGCATACATTAATTAATTGTTTTGAGGTAGGACAAGCCATAATGTTGTCTAATACCTTTACAACATAATGTATGGCCTATATTGCCTCAAAATACATAGGCTGATATAGGCTGAGATAAAGTGCACCTAGTGCACCTCTACTGCACTAACTTTTGTAGTGTACTAGAGGTGCACTATTGTGTTACTATTGTATAGTTTATTTTGATAGATACTGTAGACTGGTTTACTAACATATTCAATGGATGTTTCTTTCCTGGAGACCTTGTGACAAGATATTCCATTAACCTGTTATTAATGAATGCACTGCAATACTAGGAATCCAGTCTGGTATACTTTGTGTTGCTATATCGGGCAAGCTTTCAGGTTGTCAAGAATAACCTTTGATTACAAAGTATGCATCAAATTAGTAAGCTGGCCTATTGGCTTACATGTACATGTACAACAGATTTGGACCCCTCTGCCTTTGCCATTTACACCTGAAATGTTACCATTTATTAAAATGAGTACAAATCTTACACGCAGCAAAACTTGTGTCCCATTTGGAAATATACAGTATACTGTGCTGCTCCTAATTTTGGTGCAAGTTTAATTGTGAAAAGCACTCAGTCTGGGTTTGGGCAAGACGTTCATGATGATTAATTTCCCCTGTCAAACGGATCTTCTTGGACGGTTTGCTTATTAAGACCTGTCAGTTGTACATTATGTGTCCAAGTGAAGTCCACTCCTTTTCACCAATAACTGTTGTGTGGTGTCAGTCTGTCTGATTTTAGTGAATGTCTTTAATTTGATGAAAACTCGCCCTCTTGCCAAATTCATGACATAGATCTAACCACACACACATGTACAGTGTTTGGGGGAAATTTTGTTTTGACTTGCATCATGTTGCTTTGGTGAATGTTTGAAAATAATTACCCACAATAAACAAACCCAAATACATTTATGTCTACATTGTATGTGTACTCAGCCACATCAAAACATATGACAAATCATGATTCTAAAGTTTTGACAGTCTAATATTAAACAGCTCTAAATGTGTGACAGTGTGATTATTAAACTGATCAGAGTGAAGTTGCATGGATTTTAAATTTGAACATGCCCAAATATTCTCATGTCACTCTCTACAACTGATGCACATTAATGATATAAACAACACCAAGTCATGAATAGTATATTCTACTATACATTAAATATACAGCACTGTCTGAACACTATGCCACTCTCTAAAGCTGTGAACATTAATGATATGAACAACACCAATTCATGAATAGTATATTCTACTATACATTAATGATGCAGCACTGCCTGAACAGTCACTCTAATGATATGAACAACGCCACCATCATGACCAGTGCAGCTTATTACACTTAACATTGAATATCTCAGGTACAAGGTTAGTCATCTGAAGGAGTAATGTCTATCCCCTGCGGTGTTATGAATAACTTAAGATCTGGTAACCAGGATGCATGCGTAGGGTGTGTATAATGTTATGGCAATATGGGGCAATGTAGGCCTGTCATCATCTGCTCGAGTTTGCCAAATAACCAGCTTATTTTAACTAGTCCGATCTCAAATTAGCCAGCTAATTTGCGCCTTCATCAACCCGCAGATACAATTAGCAGAATATTCGGTAGAGAAAATATCCCAGAGAAATCTTGGTCTTGTTTCAAAAATATGGCGCTATTTGGGAAATAATTTGATACGAGCAAATTTGTGATGAGCATATCGGTCTGGGGAAGAGGAAATTTTGAGCTTCAGGAAAATATCCTGTGTCTGAAAATAGCGGGTATTTTGCATCTTTGGTCTGATAAGGACAGGCCTTAATTATGGGGCAATATAAGATAACACTAGCTGGGTGTGCATTCGCGTTATGTCATAATTAGCACTGTGACAAAGATGTCTTTGAACATTGTGAGGGCTAAGTGAGAGCTGCAGTATCGGTCAAGGGCACATTTTAACACACATACGTGTACGCACACACACACGCAAACCCATGCATGCATAACCTAGAGTTAGATATTCCAGAGAAAATGAGAGAAAAGGATGTGCGTAATGTTAGGGCCATATTTATGTTTCATATGCTTCAATTCGTAGGCTGTTTGTTTTACGTTTTCATTGATGAAATATTCAGCGAAGCAATTTTAGCTTCTGATAGATCTACATGTACATGTGCATGTAATGTATGCACAGTTTAACCATTTTCTGATCACCAAGTCTGCATTAGAATGCCATGATAGTTGTTTAAATGAACAAACTTTACAATTGGATTGAATTCCTCTGATTTTGTTCCTCAATTCAAGTAAATGTACAATTAAAGGTAAAGACCAGTAATGGTCATGCGATTGCATTGTGAAAGAAACGTTGTGGAATCAATCAGAAAATGTTGATCATCTAGCATCTAGCATCTGCAAGGTTCTGGAATCATCAAAATGATAAGAAATTTGGCCCATTCTTCGTAAAGTTACAAGCACAGTAATGAGAGCTTCCATTTCATTTTTTGAAATTAGGGCGTTGCCAATACTTGTCTTTACCTTAAATGGAATTTTCCACAAATTTAAAGAGCACTTCCTATGAAAACCACAAAAAAGTAGCATTTTGAGGACTCAAAATATTCCGAGTACTCAAAATATCCTGTACCTGTCTATAAGATGCACTCCCGACTTAAGAATTTTTCCAATGGAAAAAAGGTGTGTCTTATACACAGATTTTTACAGTATGTATGTTAATTTTTTTCTGTTTCAAGAGTGACAATCTGACAATCAGTACACTACAATCTATACATTTCATTACATTACATTTATGGGCCAACATGACATGCCCATTTGTCCTAGCCTATACATTGTGCAGTACAGCCAGGCCTGAGTACAGCCACTGAATTTAGTAGTACTTGAAGATTCCAATGACCCAGTATCTAGGGCTGGAGATTGATTGTGTTAGCAGGTGATCTCCATGTAGGCCAATACTCCAGTGATTTCTCTTCAATCTTTGATGAAAAGAAATCTGCTTCTCTGAGAAGGAAGAAAACACCTTGATTCGATAAAGCCCCTTTCACACCGGAAAGGGCTTTAGGAAAGTGCTCAATTCTTTTGGCAAGCTTTTATCATTGATTGGTGGATGTTCCGTAAAAATTCACTGCTTTTTTGTTTTTATTGAAATTTTCAGGTGGAAATGTTTCATTTAAATTTCTATGGAAAAGTGTTTAATTTATCTAGGAGGTTTCGGGTGCAACGTAAAACAGGTTTTGTTTAAAGATGTCATATTTTAATCTATTGTTTTCAATTTTGCCCATGTCGCTTGTGAAAATGGTTTGCATTTGTCAATTGATAACAAAAACGTTTTCTTCAGGTTCGATATGACCATCCTATCAATCAAAATCATGCTTTCTTCTTTCTGTTAAAAATGTAAAAAACAATAACACCATTAGCACCACCATCAACATCACAAAACCCCCTCCCCACAAAAAAAATCTACAACACAACAACAAGAACAAATAACAACAACAAAACAAACAATTCTTTTTCTTTAATGTTATATTTCCTTTCTTCTTCCCTGGGACATTTGTTATCGGATGGAAATGAAATTTCATGAAATCTTATCTTCATAATGCTGGATACCATTACACCAGCAGGTGGGTCGTGGAGCCCAAGAGAGCGATGAGCATCGCTACAAGTCAAGCATGACTCATGATATGAAAGGCATCCAGGCTTACATGTACAGTACCTGGTTCACAGAGCCTTGATATGTCTCGTACATGCAGTCGGTATGTCTAGTATAGTCGACCTACTGTACATTATATTATACTTGTACAAATCCAATTCAGTTGGAAAGACATCTTCTGTGGTTTTCATGTTTGTGATTAAAATCAGCATTGATTACAAGAAAAATGTAATGCTTAGAGACTGATGAGCATCACTCTGCATGACTCATAAGACGAAAGGCATCCAGGCTTTAAAACATGTACCTGGTTCACAGAGCCTTGATATGTCTCGTACATGCAGTCGTACATGTACAAACCCAATTCAGTTGGAAAGGACCTTTTCTATGGTTTAGTTGGGTCTGTGATGATTAAAAGAAAAATGTAATTTTTAGAGACTGATGAGCATCGCTAGGCATGACTCATGAGATGGCAGGCATCCATCCATACCTGGTACAAGGAGCCTTGATACATTATAGTGTGACGGCCAACATGAAGTGTACAGTAGTAGGCCTACAAGTAAAGAGGGAGTTTTATACTACAGTCTCATAATAATAAGAACTTTGCTTATAAAGCGTTTACCACCAAAGTCTGTAAGAGCTAGTTTAAAGTCGGTGTTGATCAGAAGTCATTAAAATGAAAAACATGATATCCTGTGCTTTATACATGTACTGTATGCTCTGTATTCTCTATCGCACACTTGTGCACATCTATTGCTTCCATCTTCGTGTTTTATTCCATTCAGATTTTTGTGGATTTCAGTTTTCTTGACTTTTCTCATAGCTTTCTCCTGCTTGGCAAGCCCACACCCATCCATCTCCTTTTCTGCACATCTTCCTCATCAGGACTCTCTTCCATTCTACTCCTCCACCTCTTTCTACTAATGGATGTAACCTACACGTTCATGTACATGTACATGTACATCCCTAATGTACGTCCAATGCAATTTAACCCTGCCTTGACATTCTCTTCAGCTTTTCCCCACCATCTTCGCATATCCTCTCAAATCCCTGCACATCGCACACATTCCCCTTCTCTCTTCCACTCTGTTTCACTCTTCTCAGCTTTCTTCTTTTCCATTTTTCTCTCTCCTTTTTTTCCTTAAATTCATTTTTGTTATCATGTCCAGCACTCTCTGTCTCTCCTCTGTCTCCTGTTTTCATCATGAGCTCTTTCCAGTCTCTGGTTGTCTATCTTCAACTCCCTTCTCACTCTTTCTTTCTGCTTTTCTGTCTCCAGCTTCCCTCTCTCGTCTGTCTTATCTCCATCTCCCTCTTTTCTCTTCTCTTTCTCTATTTCTCTTTCTCTCTCTGTCTCCTTTTCTCTGTCTCTTTCCCTCTACCCCGCTGTCTCTTTTCTGTATATTTTCCTCTTTTACTGTCACTCTCCTCTCTGTCTCTCCCTCTCTGTCTTCCTCGGCTTCCCCCTTTTTCTCTCCCTCCTTCATCCCCTTTTCTCTGTATCTTTTCCTCCATCACTCTGTCTCTTTTCCCTCTTTCCTCTCTTTCCTCTCTTTCCTCTCTGTCTCTCCCTCTCCCCTGTCTCTCTCCATGTATTTCTCCCTCTCTGTCTCTCAGCATCCTCTCTTTCACTTTCCTTTTCCCTCTTCCTCCCCCTTCCTCCTCCTTCCTCTCACTTCCCTTCTCTCGTCTCAAATCCCACGGATATACATGAACATGTAGGGTGGGGTCGCTTACGTCTCACAGACCTTGTAAGCATCTTCATGTTGCTATCAAGCAGTCCAGTTGCTCTGTCTTTCTCCCTCTCTGTCTCTCTCTCTCAGCGTCCTCTTTCTTTCA
>BEXV01000583.1:65260-81119 GCA_003118195.1 Hemicentrotus pulcherrimus | reverse complement strand
ATAATTTTACCCTGCATTGTTGACATGAAGACGCAAATAATCTTCCAAAAACAACAGCTGCCGATAGATCTTGATAAAAGGTCGTGCCAATGCATTGCAAAAGTAAAATAAGTAGTATCTAGCATGCAAATCGCCGTTTTTAATTCAATGTATACATCACAAAAAAACTGCACACTGAGGCATCGGTGCAGGATGGCCGCGCAGTCTAAGGCGCTGGTTTCGGCTCCCAATCTACCTATTTCAACAAATTAATGCATAAATTGAATAAATTAATGAATAGACAGTTGGAAATTTAAAAATATATAATTTATGTATAACAATTGTTTTCTTTCTCACTTTGCAGTTTTGCCAGCCCGCAGGATGGAGGATCACCAGCAAGGCTCAACCCCCGACCTTTCATGTGTCAGTTCTGACGGACATCGAGGCCAGACGCCACTACTGCGCAGTCCTGACCTTCAGCGAGATCGTCAACACGACCCCGTCGCGACCCGACGACGTTGAGAACGATGAGGTGGACGGGGAGTTGATCAGACACACAGTCATGTTTGCACCCAAGTGTCTTGCGCTCATATCGAGATTAGAGTACTTTGAAACATTGAAGGTATGTTTGTTCATGTTGAATGCAGCTTTTCGCAAACAAACATTGTAGCTAACCACGTTCTAGGGTTTTAAAACTTTGATCACAAGAATAAAGTACTTTGAAACCTAGAATCTATAAGTTGTGTGTATTGAAAAAACTGCGTACAGAATGCAGCTTTATGCAAAATAAGCCAATCATGATCGAGGTATTTCAATTTGTTATAGAATGCTACATGCACAGTACAGGAACTCCACACTAGCCACTTCATATTATCTGTTAAAGTTGTTGAATGTAGACTGAGCTTTCTCAAAACTCACCTATTAGGATCTTGGCTTCTTTCAATAGGGCTTCTTTTTTTAATGGAAGTAAAATGCAACTCTGTTTTCTATATAATTTCTGACATTTGTTTGAATTCCATAATGTGTATCATTATTTTGACTGTTTTTTTTCTTCAGAACTGCCTGGGTTTGATGTACACTGTTTATGTCGATAATATAGAAGTGGAAATGGAGACACTGGTAGGAAACATCCTTGGTCATGTCCAGGTTCCGCCCCCAGGAGGCCCACAGGTAAAGGAATCTTGTCCTCTCAAAAGGAGGAAAAACTGGAGGGAAGAAGGGGAAAGGGAAGGGGTTAGGTAAGGGAGAGGGGGTAAGGGAAGGGAGAGGGTGTAGCTGAAGGGAGAAGAAGTTTTTTTTTTAAGATTGAGGCTGTATATCAAAACTTTTCTTGGTCATGTCCAGGTTCCCCCTCCAGGTAAGGAATCATGTCCTCTCAAAAGGAGGAAACACTGGGGGAAGGGGAGGAGGGAAAGGGAAAGATATTTTGAAATTGAGCCTTCGGAAGGAAACGTCCTTTGCCATGTCCAAGTCCCACTTACAGGCGGTCCGCAGTTTAGGAAGCTTGTCCTCTCAAAAGGAGGAAACACTGGGAAGGGGGAGGGGGAAGGTGGAGGGGGAAGGGGGTAGGGAAAGGGAATGATATTTTTGAATAGAGGCTGTCAAAGGAAACATCCTTGGTCATGTCCGGGTTCCTCCTCCAGGATGTCCACAGTTAGGAATCTTGTCCTCTTTACAGGAAGAAACACTGGAGGGAAAGGGAAGTGGAAGGAATCATTCTTGGTTGTCGACATGTACAGGTACCACTTCCAAGGGGTCCACTTTTCATGGTGTTTGGTCAAAAGTGTGGAAACAGTTGCATGGTTAGTGGTGGCGAGGGAATTATACTGTTGTGAGGGAAATGTTGGCTATTCTCAGGAGATCCACATGAAACTGTCTTGTTTTTCAGGGCATTTTGTCAAAAGGGAGGAAGCACTTAGGAGAGGGGAAAGATGGTGGTCATGGAGAGTGGTTGGGGCGGGGGGAGGGGGGGGGATACGGCGTGACTGAGACCCTCCAAGGAAACATCCTTGGTCATGTCCAATTCGGGAAGGTTCCTGAGTATTAAAGCAAGCTTGTTATATCATGGCTATTGGCCAAAAGGGTGAAGCACTGAGGAGAGGCGGTAAGAGAGTGGTCATAGTGAGTCGTTTGGACAGTAGTGGGGATGGGATGATGCCGTTTGACTGAGACCCTCCAAGGAAACATCCTTGGTCGTGTCCAACTTCAGAAGGTTCTTGATTTAGCAAGCTTTTGATGTCAGGACTGTTGGCTAGCAGGGTGGAAGCATACTTTGGGGCTAAGAATAGGTTGTCAGGGGTGGATCTGTGTTTAAGGGATGTTTATAAGATTGTTATGCCTCCAGAAAAGAATAAAAAGATTACAGATGAGGTCCAAATCGCCTTTTAATCTGACTGCAGACTAGGTAATATCTCTTCTTATTCCTGTATACTTGCCAAAGCATCATAGCATTTGTTTTAACATTTGATAGACGTGGTGGAAATTTTTTTTCATTCAACATAAAAAAAAAGTTTTCTCAGAATCGGGCTTTGTAGAAACGTTCATGAATACAACTACAGTCAAACCTGCTTTTAATAGTTACCACCTGTCTATAAAGACAATCGGTCTATAAAAACCACCTGTCTATACAGACCACTTTTTGTGTTTCCTTTGGGCGGTCGCTATAGACACTGACAGGTTTGACTGTATCTTTTTATCCCAGATGTTTTTTTAGCATTTTTTATCATTTTCTTTCTGCTGCTAGGTTCGATTCTCGATTGGAGCTGGTGACAGACAAGCCTTGCAGCCGCCCCTCAGTGATTCCTTGCCCGTCTCAAGATCATCTGTGGCTCTCCTCGTATAGCAACTTGGTAAGTACGGTATGAACATGTATGAACACGGCCTGTTAAGAGTGTAAACCAGGTATTGACACCCCACAGCATTGTTCAGTCGCATTAAACATATTGTCCAAAAACGATTCCTAAAGCACGTTTCATACATGAAGGGTGCATTCCCCATTCAGCAACTTGTTAGGTCATATGTGAACATTGCTTGTCTTAAGGGTGAACACAAGATATTCATGTGCCACAGCATTGTTTAGTTGTTGACTTGGTGAATGTGACAAACGTGAATACGCCTACAAGTCTAGAGTCTCAGCACAACTATTAGTGTACCACAACTGAGTTGCACGGAAATATTGTGTGTATTTTTACAGTAATAATTTGAGTCTCAAATAACCAAGGAATTGGCAAAAACAAATATGCACAAAAGTTACAATTCTGTAATTTTTAATCCTTTTTTTGTGTTAACAGGAGTTCTTTGAAGGATTCTCTGTTGCTAATATCAGATTTTTTTTTTCCAGCAGTGTTTATGTATTGGTTGTACCATAAACATTTTGTAATATTTTCTTTGTTTTGTATTTGTTCACTAATTGAATGCTGAATCATAAGGCCAGGGTAATGGTATGATTGCAGGGCCCTCAGGGAGAACAGTATTTATACTGATGAGGCTTCCCGGGGGAAACGAGATATATAATTATTTTTAAAATTTAAAGCCTGCCTGCACTAGTTTGGCCAGGGGGGGGATTTGACCTCCCTGCACGGTCGCTGACAGGTGGTTAACATAAAAAAGGGAGATCGTGGGGGACCAACAGGCACCAATTAGGCATTGTTTGCATATAGAGGGCGCAGTTCACTGGCGCTTTAAAGATCCATCTTTAATATTCTCCATATTATTTTCACACAGGTATTCACAACATCATCACGCTCTTCTGTGCTGCCGTGACTGACCAGAAGATCATGTTTCACTGTCGGAGCTACACCAGACTAACCGAGGCGTGCGGAGCGCTAATCTCACTACTCTTCCCACTGAAATACAGGTAGGAAAGAGGTTGAAGCAAGCCGCTGATTGTTTTTGCTCTTTATTGCCAATTTGCAGAATAGGAATTTGTCAAGGCGCTCATTTTGCTGCTATATAGAGTTAGAGAGAGCTGAAACAAGCCACTGAGTGTTTTTGTGCTGTGTTGCCGATTTGCAGAACGGGCACCAGATGAATCCTTGACTCACTAAATGGTCCCAATTATGAATACCTGGATATTTTAATATTCCCATTCAGTGTAATGATAATAGTGTACATTGGATGATTTTACTTCATAATTCTTGTTCAAGAAAATATGAGAAATGGCCCGCGCATGCACAGATCATTACGTCCCACAACTTTTCTTAGTGCAAAACACTACAATTTCTTTGCTCAGAATCCATCAAAATCTCTGCAATCAGACGTTATTCCATTTATATTTGGACATACAATTGTTGATTGGACCTTGGTCTTCATTACACCCCGTCGTTTTTGTAGTTGTGAATCATCTTGGTGGTTTTTGTATTTTCTCACCATTGGAACAATATGGTTTTTATGCTACCTTCACCAACACAGCTGCCGGGAAACTTATATTCATTTTTCACAAATATTTTGCGAATTCTTTCTTTATAACTTATACTGGTAATGATACATTCCCAAAGTATATATTAGTGTCATTTATGTAATTTATTCGCAAGTACTCAATAATCCCTTTTCACTGTCTTGTTCTTGTTTCAGTTATGTCTACATACCAGTACTGCCTGCTGCACTGATCGAGGTCCTGAGTACGCCGACCCCATTTATTATGGGGATACACTCAGCACTAAAGGAGGAAGCTACTGAATTGGTAAATTAATAACACATTCCCTTCCCCCCCCCCTCTATAAAATGGAATGACCCTGGCAATTATGCTTTATGTGTGTAATACCAGAGGAAAAAAATGAGAAAGAAGGAAATGAATATTTAAAAAAATAGGCGTTGGTGATTATAGTCAGTTCTTGACTGATTGCCGTTACAAAAAACAACAACAACAAACAATGAGATTTGTCCTGACCTAAATTAAGAACACGCCCCTCGTTTTTGAAATGCAATGACCCTTGCCATTTTGCTTTATATCTATAATTCCACAGTTCAGATATCAAAGATAACAAAAGTATAATCCTGACCTAAATTGATAATATACCCCTCGTCTTTAAAATGGAATGAGCCTGGTAATAATGCTCTCAGTGTTGATATAATAGATGAGATTTGAAGGAAAACAAAATTATTTTATCCCGACCTAGTGAGCTGTTAAGGTGATGTTTTATGGTAAATCCTAATGTTGTTAATAATAAAACGGTGCTTATAAAGTGCTTCCGACCGAAGTCTCTAAGCACTGTAACAAACAAAATACAATGCTAAACAATTACATATCAAACAAAACAAAAATGAAATCCAAATAAATCTACAAATTACAATACATATGACTTATACGCCAATGTGAACAGAGTAAGTGTATCGTCAAAAGCAATTTTGAATAAATGTGTGTTAAGACAAGTTTTGAATTGGTTAACAGTCTGATAGTTTTTGACATGTAAATAATGATAATCATAACAATAGTAATAATAGTACAGTTCTTATAAAGAGCATAATACATTTGTTAACATCTCTACGCACTGTAGGAAAAATGAAAAAGAAAAAGTTAATACTAGTAAGGAAAAAGAAAATATACTGCATGGTAATATTCTACACAGCATGGTCAAATTCTACTTGGAAGGACCTGTGTGTAGGATTTATTCACCTCTAACCAAAGAGATACGATTTTAAAGATGTCTTGAACTTATCCGTGCATGTTCAGCACCATTTAAAGGGATCGTTTAACAATGTTAAATCTGAAAAACATGGTCCTACATGTTAACAGTGTCTTGTGATACGGTGTAATATTGAAGCCCTAAAAAAAAAATTGCGCTTCAAAACGATCAAGAAGTGCCTCAAAAAAGTTAAAACATTTGAGTGACCGGTTTTACCATACTCATTTTCCCCAATAGATTATAGTGTTTCAAAATTTGTAATTCCAATCATTAATATCTTGATAATCAGACAGGCGATGGGCTTGTAAAAGTCAGGGAGTTCCTGACTGACCTAAAGGTTTATAATTATCATTGCAGCATGAGCTAAATCCAGGATTTTGTTTCAGAATCTCAGACAAAGTTACCGGATCCCTTTAATTAAGTCTTTCCTTTCCATTTCATTACAGCTTGATGTAATAGTTGCTGATCTAGACGGGGGCTACCTGTCCATACCTGAATGTGTGAATCTACTGCTGCCAGCGGATGTGATATATGAGAGAATCAACTATGAACTTACTATGGTAAGTCAATTCAGAACTGATTATTAACTATGAACGTACTATGGTAAGTCAATTCAAAACTGATTATTAACTATGAACTTACTATGGTAAGTCAATTCAAAACTGATTCTTAACTGTAAACTTACTATGGTAAGTCAATTCAACACTGATTATTAACTATGAACTTACTATGGTAAGTCAATTCAACACTGATTATTAACTATGAACTTACTATGGTAAGTCAATTCAACACTGATTATTAACTATGAACTTACTATGGTAAGTCAATTCAACACTGATTATTAACTATGAACTTACTATGGTAAGTCAATTCAACACTGATTATTAACTATGAACTTACTATGGTAAGTCAATTCAACACTGATTATTAACTATGAACTTACTATGGTAAGTCAATTCAACACTGATTATTAACTATGAACTTACTATGGTAAGTCAATTCAAAACTCATTATTACTGGTGTTGTCATAACATTTTTTTTCATATCGGCATAGCAATTTCCAGTATACAATATTCTGAATGTCTCTTCGGTGAAACTTCTTGATCAAATGCCTAATTCATTATACAGGGATGTCAGTTTCCAGGCAATAGCCTGAATTCAGGCCCTGCAAGTTATTTTCAGACCATAGTTAAGGCTTTTTGTGTAAAAATTAGCCCCTTCTAGGTAATTTTCAGGCCCTCTAATCAATTTTACCTGGCATCCCTGATAATAGTGAATGTGTTAAAAAATATTTTAAAAAGCTGCCACAAATATCATACATTTTTTTTAGATGTCCCCTACCTTCCTGATTCTTGGCAAAGTTTCAATTCTCAATCTTTCATTTCGGCCATTTTCACTTCGCCCTTAAAATTGCCCCAAATAATGATATGGGCCCGCGTTGCATAAAACTTACCATCAATGTTTATAAACTTTGCCATCTTGCCATCAATGGCAACTACCATGGTAACATTAAACAGGGTTCAACAGCCAATCAAAATCAAGGTTTCCATGGTAGTTACCATTGCTGACCTACTTACCATCAATGGTAAGTTTTGTGCAAAGGGGCCCTGGTCTTCCAGTATGCGTAACTTTAAATATTTATTTTGGTGTCATGTACTAGGTGCTGAGACCTGATCTGAAGATAGCAGACCAGGCGTTCCCTGTGAGTTCGGACACACCGTCCAAACCAGAACTCCTTGACAAGGAGATTCGTGCAATCTTCCTGCGGCTCATCGCTGAGCTGCTGCTAGGCTACAGGAGCTGTCTCACCATCATCAGGATACACCCTAGCCCTGTCATTACGTTCAACAAGGTATGATGATAAAGGAGGAGGGGAGGGGGAGGAGGATGATGATGGTGGTGGTGGTGGTGTCGGCGGTGGAGTTGATGATTTGGGTGATGCTGATGGGGATGGTGGTGGTGGAGTTGATGATTTGGGTGATGCTGATTGGGATGGTGGTGGTGGTGGTGGTGGCGAAACGATGATTTAGGGTGGTGGTGGTGGTGGTGGTGATGATGAATATGATGATGATGATGATGATGATGAGGAGGACGACGATGATTGTTATAATGAAGATGATGATGATGATGATGATGATGATGGTGATGATGAAGAAAAAGATAACAGTGATAATAATGGAGTGATGATGATGATGATGATGATGATGATGGTGGTGATGATGATAGTCATGATATTGATATTGATGATGATGATGATGACGACGACGACGACGACAATGATGATGATGATGATGATTATGATGATGATGATGATGATGATGATGAAGATGATGACAGTGATGATAATGGAGTGATGATGCAGTGCCATTTCTTTTACCATGAAACAGGTTTAAAATTTGAAAGCTGGAAATAAATTTAGAAATATATCATCATTGACATAGCCTTTTAAGCAAACTTATCTACGATATTGAAGAGATGACGGTTTCTGTAACTTAAGGAAAAGATGAGTTCCTTACCAAAAAATATCCTCATTGGTCATGGTAAAGGCAAACTTATTATGTAAACCTGATTATGGTCAACGCCTTTCCTCGTCTTAAGCTCTTGATAATTTCATGTCTTTGTTTTTTCAGGGTATGTTCTTGTTCCAGCATGGGTTATTAGGAGATGAATTCTTGAGCAAGTTTCTTGACGGTATGAGCTTTGGGGCGTTTGTCAGCGAGAGAGGGCCTCCCTACAGACCCTGCGATCTCTTTGATAAGGTTAGTTGTCGAGCGACGCGTAATCAAAAATCTTTTTTGATGTAGTATAGTGTAGCAGCCATGTAGCTGTCATACTTTGTACGTGCATTCATCAGATGTTTAATCTGTCAACTGTCAACAAAATACTAAGTTACATTAAATTATTAGCTACATGTACTCTTAATCATGTCTTTTAAAATTTTTATTAAAGGGCCTATTTTATGCAACAAAATAGTAGGTTTCCCCCAATTCTGATAATTGACATTCTCTGTTGTAAGCTATATTGGATAACTTGCATGATATCTTATGCTGCCAATTTCAGGTTCACTAGTAAATTCATATCTCTTTTACAGATTGTATGGTCATTCTAAAATTTACATGGGTATAGTTTAGTGGTTCAGACTTGATAATCACATCTTCCATGCTTTGGAATGGTGCAACCGCTTCACTTTTTAATATAGAAATTGTTTTACGCAGAAAACTGACAGCAGAGTTTGAACTCAAGATTTGCTTTAATTTGTTTCATTATTGTTGGTTTTCCTTGTAGCTGAACGCGATGCTTCCAGAGACATTTGCTTCAGAGGAGGGCCAGCCGGAGAGGATGCTTAAGAACATCAGGGACGTTGCAGAGAGGCTATATGTCAATGTAAGTAGGGCTCCTACCCTCAGCCATCTCTTAGAAGGCTAGGATGCTTGTACCTTACCTACAGGCAATAAGAATATAGGTCAGGGCAATCACTTTTGTCAGGTATCCCAAGTCATAGAACAATAGATTACGCACAAATTTTAAGTCTATCCACAATCTCGTTTCAACTTATTTTGCCAGGAAATACCAAATAGGCCAGAGTGTTTTTGTATCTACCTTAATGCCCATTTTTTCAAGTAATAAAATCAATCATACTTGCCAAATTGCAAAAGCATAGGATTACATAATCTGTCGGTAGCCACTGATGAGTAGAGAAGCCAGGTTGCTTTCAAACCTAACCTGCTTGTCCACAGGGCAACCAATACATGGCTTCTTGTTGGCAAGCAAATCAAATCATTCACACTGAAGTTGCCAATCAAAAGATTAATCCATCTTTCAGCAAATCTTTGTCAGGAAATCCAAAAGAGGCCAGAATTCTTTAGACCCTTACCTGCATGTCCATGTTCTCAGGGCAATGCGTATGGCTACTGGGCAAGTAAATAATGGAAATTGCACTTGCCCAGTTGTTTGTCCACCCAATTAGGGCTTCATTTTCATTCAGTTTACATAAAATGCTTTTTTAACTACACTATTTGCCAGGGCATGTAGATAAGATTTAGAATTGGGGCAAGTGCTACAAGCTTGGTGAATATACATTGAGAGTGCCAATGGGTGTTATCCATGACAGTGTAGATAATCATTGTAGTTTTCATGCTGAAACTTTACCATTGTTTATTTGTTTACATTCCAAAGCAGAAATTAACCCATCTTTTAGCTTCACATTATCACCCTGTAATAAGGCTTGTTCAGATGGCTTGTTCAGAAAAAGCGCAGTAAATCGCGGCAAAAAAGCAGCCACATATTTGTTAAAACTTGTAAATGAATAGCAAGTGCCATAACAAAGGACCTGCATGCATTCACATTCATTTTGTTTTATGTGAAGCCTATCTATTGCACATATCATCACAAAAAACGCTGCGGTTTTGCTGCGTCACATCTAAACAAGCCTTTATAGGTAGGTTTGTAGAATGATGAAGTACAAGTAATCCAAGAATTTGTAGAAAAGGGATGAAAATTAGAAGTGTTGAGACGATCTCGTCATAGAGACTGCTTTTTGGTCTTCACGTACAGGTTTTGCTGTACATAATGAATTTCACCTGCTTTTAAAGACCACTTTTCCTAGCTCCCTTGATCAGTATTTCAAATAAGCTTGTCTGTATCCCTACTTTTGTGCTATTGAGAAGTCTTTCAAACAAATTTGATTGATCCTTTCATAGTTAATTGCTATTTATTTTCTAATTTTTCTGATTAATCTGTTCATCATTAACAGGAGAACCCATCTATATTGTCTATGTCTGCAGAGGTAAAGATGCAATGTTGCATTCGTAGTTTCTTTTCAGCTTGGTAGCTACTCAGGGCAACTTGCTTGAAACTTGTAACCTATTAACACCACTAAACATTCATTTATACTATTACAGTCAAACCTGCTTTAGTGACCACCTGTCTACAAAGATCACATTTTTTTGTTCCCCATGAAAATGGCTTCTCATTGAAACATGTACTAAAGGAACCTGTCTACAAAGACCACTTTTTGTGTTTCCCTTGGGTGGTCACTATAGACAGGTTTGACTGTATTACTTAAAAAAAAAAAACAAGAACACACCATAACATGCTTGGTGGAAGGGCATATTGAAAGACATTGTTTTAGCAAATTTCTGAACTTTTGTTGTTGTTGGTTGTTGAAGTGATAACCTATCACTGTAAACAACACAATACAAGGACCGAAATGTATTGCTGACATGGATTGTAAAACCAGAAACATTTGCAACATGAAATTTTTTAGGGACAGCCTTTTTCGCTGCAAGAAAATTTCACTTATTTCAACATTAGATATTTGCCAATGCCAGTAATCCATTGATTTCTCTAATGACATTATCGCGAATCTTGACCTCTTGTGCAACATTTGCACAAGTTTCATGCACGCAAATGTTGCCGGTTTTAGAGTAGTATACCAAGTCTTTTTTTCCATGCAGCGTTCCATTTCAAGCCCCTTTTTTCAGGCATGTGATGACACACTATATCTCTCATCTCCCATTCTTTCTTAAGAATCGTACCATCAATATTCAATATGAATAATCTTCCAAAATTTAGATATCCTTGGCTTCATGTGGGAATTAGACACACTTTCCAGTATTTATGCTACAGTAGGTTTTATAATGATTGAAATTTGTTGGTCAGGATGGATAATATACACCTAGAACAGTATTTAACTGTAATCTTGACTGCTAATATTGAAATTATAGAAGTCACTATTGCCTTTAAAACTGCAACTAAACATCTGATTTACTCTGGCTCGTAACTAAATGTAAACAACGAAGCGGTTAAGAACAAAGTGTTATCCAACTCAAGAAAATACTCTACGAATACAAAATTACATGTACATATGTATTTAACTAATAACTATTTTTTAAATGTACATATATCTCCTAATATTCTCTAATATCTGTTGTTAGTATATTCAACCATTATGGATTACCGTCACAGTATAAGGAATGTTTTTTATCTAATTCCATTAACATACACCTATACACCTTATCTACACTTTTACCCCAGCCATTGATACATATTTAACAAACACTTACTGGAGAATAAGAAAAAATAAAATGCTAACAATTGTGTAATATTAAAGTCAGTGACCTTTAATGATGTAAAGACTAATTTTACTCGTAAAATGTTGTCTGTTTAGAGCCCGAAGGTTCTCTGGAGATTTTCTGGCGATGTTTAGTTATTTGGGAAACTTGATTGTTGTAATTACACTTTACACATGTTTGTTATGTGGTATATGTTCCTGTTTTCACATCATACTCTTTATAAACTTACCTGCAAATCCTCCCCAGACTTCACATCCTACATTTACAATTAACTTTCCTTTGTCACACACCATTAACTTGAATTGTTATGAGAAAAAAATTTGTGGCGACTTGTCAATTGCTCCAGCCTATTTTCTCTCAGAGATAGAGTTAAGGTTAGGGTTAATGTTGTAATTTGGTTGTAGAGTTAGGTTAGGTTTAGAGTTATGGCTAAGGTTAAATGCCGTTTAAGTCAGGGTCCAGGATTGAATTTCAGAATTCGGTTTGTGGCAGATATTGAACATGGAGCAGTCGTCGCAGGAACTTATATTTTATATTTAAACCAAAATTGTTTGCACTGTCAATAAACAAACACTTGCATGTTTGTTCACAACACATACAAGATAATTCCTTTCAATGATATTAGATGCAATACACCAACTGAATGTGATTGCAGTACACCCATATTTACCAGGGTAGCTGTTCAGGCCAATCAAACTTAAATTAATATGGAACTCGAACAATAAGAAATCACAATTACATGTACTATACCAAATGTGTTTTATATCCCATGAAAAGACAACTTAATTGTTAATTTCATCATGTTTCCTCAAGCTTCCATCTCTACTATCTTTCACGATCAAATTCCATGCCATTTAACTTTCATATCTCTTTTAGAAACTCATGGATAGTACTGGGCTAAAATATTAAATTGATAACATTTTATATTTAAACACATCCAGCTAAGATATGACAGTACATGTGAATCTCAAAAGTATGGAAACGCTATAGAGCTTATATTGTACCAATTACGCTCTGTATTTTTGTAGAATCCTCAATAGACAGCTTTTCAAATACAATTTCAAAATTCTGAAGATGAGACTAAAATTTTGACTTTTACTGCCTATTTACATCTATTTTTTCTATCCTAATAGAGTACCGAAGCTGTGACATCATTAAAATCTATTTTTAGCATTTCTCAATTTTTTCTACATTTTCAGAAGGAGCATCAAAAATAATGTCTAAATGTCGAAAACCAATTGAAATATGTTAAGTATTGGCTGAGATATGACAAACTGAATAAATATATGTCCTATGGGAACTCAGTGATATATGTTGTGGCTCCTAGTGGTTAACACTGAGCTCTTATGGGGAGTATATTTATTCAGATGGTCATATCTTAGACAATACTTAACATAGCCTATTCAATTGGCTTTCAACATTTGGACATTATTTTTGATGCTCTTTCGGAAAATGAAGAAAAAATTGAGAAATTCAAAAATTAGATTTTTGATGACGTCACACTTCATCACTTGATGCCATGGAACATTTTGTCTGGTGCCAGAAGGTTGTTTACTCATATACTTTTAACACAGAGTTATTTAACATCCTTCTGGCTCTCAACAGACAATTTCATCTCTTTTCCTCTCATTTCATTCTGTTTAATGGGTATCAGGCTTTTGCATAGAATTTATAGCAAACGGGCATGATGCTTCAGAAAGTCTGCTATTAAAAGGCTAGATTAGCATTTAAAAAATTAAATAAAGTCTAAAATAGATATAACATTTTTAATGCCTTTCCAGATGTCCTTTATTTATCATGCTATTTTTAATCTCTAGTACTTGATAGTTCAATCTTGGACAGTTTCTCTGATTATCCTGGTAAACTTGTCAAGTACTGAAAAAGTACCCCCCCCCCCAAAAAAAAAAAAAAAAAAAAAAAAAAAAAAAAAAAAANTAAAAAAAATAAAAATAAATAAATAAATTAGTACCTTATCTTTGCTGGGAAAAGAATACACAAAACCTTACATAATACACTAGCTACAGTATATCTCTAATGCATATATTCTGTTTACAATATGTTCTGGGTCAGTTAAAGGTATGTCATTTATCTTGCAAGTTTCAATGTCCCTGAATTTTGCGCTCAGTGTTTTTTGGCTTTTTTTTAAAGCTCATAAAATAGGGATTTTATTGAAACAACTTTATATATGGCTGGTGTGAATCTTAAGTGCCAAGTTTCCAGTATGAAGAAACTGTTTTTTTCTTTTAGCCAAGAAGAAAACAGTGTTTGAAAGACTGACTTTGTTTTATTTGATTGATAAAGATCAATTATGATTGATTATGATTTATTTGTGATTCTATATTTTGGCTCGATTGATTCATTAATTTGATTGAAGCTAAGATTGGGGATGGCATGACCTGCAAGCATGACCCAACACAAACTTTATTTGGAATCGTACTTGTATTTTCTTTTTAGGCACATATGTATGTTGAATGAATGATTTTGCAAGGGTTAATTTTTTTCTTCTCCGGGATATAAATCTAGGTGAAGAGAACTGCATGATTAATTTCAAGGCTGGAGAGAAGAGCTTGAACTTTAAATTTAATTTCTTGTTTTTTTAGAAGAGAATCTTGATTTGAATTGTGACCTTCTAGTGCACATCAACATCAAGAAAATGAAATATTTCTTGAAAAAAAGATTCTTGTAAATTGCTCCCATTCAAAATAAGATTTAAATTTGGGAAGTTCCTGATATCCTTCACTTAAAAATGTCAAGATTAAGAAGATCTCCTAAGTATCTTGTGCAATTTCCAATAACCATTTCTTTTTTCTTGAAGAAAGCTAATTGAGGGGCAAGAGGACTATATGTATTACTTTAACTTTGAGCCTAAAGAGTTTTGAATTTTTGTAAATTATTGAATAAGCCTTCCTCGTTAGGGATTCTTAGGCATACCGGTATGTACATGAAAGTAAATTGATGGGACCATGTAATAGTCTTTTATCTGCATGCATTATTTGCCAAATAGTAAATAGATGTAAATAGATACGGTAATCATGCTCAATTGAAAATAACAACTCTTAGAGAGGGGGACCACTGGAGCCCCTTTCCCCAGAAAATCTTTGGTCATTTTGTATGCTTTTGGGGGAAAGTTTTGCTTTGATAAGTCTTGGCTAATTTGTGGTAAATTTTTGGCTAAGTTGTGGTAGATTTGGGGTAAATGTGGTGTTGTTAGAGGAGGGTGGAAGGTCACAATACATGCATGGCTCATGATGTCCTCCAAACTCCTAAATCCATTGAAGTAACACAAAATCAATTCTCACTTGAACACCTGCAGGAGAACCCAACCAAGGCGCAGTATCTTCAGAAGATCCCCAAGCCCTCCGATGGCACCTACACGCGCATCAACGAGTATCCGTTCCCGAGCCTGAGCAACGAAAAAATCATCGATGTGATAGATGATGGTCTTGCAAAAGCAGTGAGTGTTTACATCTTGAGGTTTATATGAGTTAAATCAATCTGTTGATTCAATTCAGTTCAATTGAAAATTGTTTATTGAAATACTTTCGTCGCTGCCACAAGGCCGAATTGCAAAAGTTAGCATTTGCAATTTCATTTCAAGATGTATATTAAAAACATGACAATAAAAAGGCATCATGAGAGTATGAGAAATAAGAGTATGAATAGAAGCAACCTCATAGAATGATCAAGAAATAGGCATCAAAATCAATATGACATGTTGAATTGAAATAGGGTAAAATATGACGATATAGGGAAAAGGAAATATCCAACAATGATGAAGGAAAGAGGGAGAGCGAGGAAAAGCATAAGGGGAGAAAAGAGATTTTGTGTGACATTTATCCATGACAAAGCATTACACCCGCTTCCCTCAAAGCTGCCTTTGTTGCCATTGACAATACATACGCCTTACGCCCTTCCTGGGGCCAGCCGGTGATACTCTCTCTCATGGTTCCACGTTGTTTCTTTTTGCAGATCATGCAGAGTATGAACCCAAACCTGAACAAGCCCCGCAACCAGAAGCAACAGATAGTACCCTACAACGCATCCATCGGCTCCTTCGAAGGCCACAGGAACCTCGTCAACAACAGCGCCAGGAGACTGGAGGTTCTGAGGACCTGTATCAACTTCATCTTTGAGAACAAGATCCTGGATGCTAGGAGGGTATGTTCATTTGACCCTTTGTCC
>BEXV01000583.1:38624-55129 GCA_003118195.1 Hemicentrotus pulcherrimus | reverse complement strand
TGGAAAGTAAGTGGGTTAGTGGGCAATATTTACCTCAAACTTCAATTTGAAATTTTCTTTATTGATATATTTGTTTAACGTGTTATGCCAATTTTTGTGAAAATCATGGAGCACACTTGTAAAGAGAATCAAAATGTATGGAATTTAGAATAAAAATTCACAAAATATGCTCTATATTAAAATTCATTTATTTTGTAGTGTTTTAGGCTTTGATCTTAGGATGTTGATATGAACCAACTTATTCTCTCTCCCCTCAGAAAATTTGCCACAAAAACATTCCTGCGTGGCGGCAAGAAGTCCAGCAAAATGTCCACCCGCAAGGACAAATACGTCCTACCTTCGGGGGGCAGTGGGAGGACCATGCCTCTACCCTCGTCCACGATGCTGTCGGAAGATCTGACGTCGAGCATGGAGAGTGTAAGGACAGACAGTCGTCCAGGGAGCCATATGTTCGACGAGGATGAGCTTTCAAGTAAGGGCGAAAATTGGCCTGTTAATTACACTTTTATGGCTTATATTCCATTCATTTGCCACACAAGTAATGGCAAAATGGGCCTTTTTTTTTTTTACACTTTCAAGGTTTATATTCCATTATTTTATACGCCACACACGTTATACAGTATGATACTCTTGATATATACCACTCTCTTAATATGACAATTTTTTCATATGCCACTTTTTGTTAGCCCCTCATCTAATATGCCACTCTTTCTTTCTTTCCCTTTCCTTTTTTATGCTACTCTCTTTATACGCCACTGATTTTATATGCCACTGATTTTAAATATGACACTCGTTTTAGTTGCCACTCTTTTTTCTTAGTCACTTCCTTTCCAAGAGGACTGTCACAACTATTCCCCTCTTACTTTGCGATGTATTGGGTAATGCTTTTGATAACATCAAACAGACCTCAATATATCATGGGAAAGAGAATTTATTCATCAAATGTTTTTTTTAGGAGCATAGTAAATTTAGATAGATCAAGCTGTGGAACTATGTGTACAAAGAATACATGACGAGAACAGCCCACTAGAGCTTTACCCTAGTAGTTACAGTTTACTAGGGTGTTAGCTCATTAAATTCACACTCGATCCACTCGGCACTATGAACATCACAGACAAAGAAAGCGGACAAAATATACAGTTCCTCAGATAGACAAAGGAACATCCCTTCACTGCTGTTATGTAAAAGAATATGTAGAACAGGTGTCACATGCATATTCACCTGTTCTACACATTTTTACATAATAGCAGTGAAGGGATGTTCCTTTGGCTACCTGAGGAACTGTATATTTTGTCCGCTTTCTTTGTCTGTCATGTTCATAGTGAGAGTGTGAATTTGATGAGCAAATTTTCTAATGGAGTGTTTTCCTCATGTAATCCTACACTTTCCAATAAACACATTTGGGGCTCTGTATCCATTACCTGTACCTGTTTCTGTTTCTTAAGATTAGAAGAAGAAAAGAATAGATATCATGTAATTATAGTCCAAACCTAAGGCTCCTTTAGATACGACGTGGCAAAACCTCTGCATTCAAAAAAAAAAAAATGATGACGTAAAGTGTCATACACTTTGCATTGCATCAAATACAACACCGGGCGCTATAAGTGGCCATTCATTTAGACGTTTAACCCGTTGACTACTGAATTATTCAATTCCCATAGACTTAACAAAGGAACCACCAGGTTTCCGTAAGCAATGGGTTAAAAGAAATGACGCACAATGACGCATTGGTTTCTTGTGGTGGTTTACTGCTTCTCATCTGAATGGGCCTCTATAGGAGCCTCTATAATTATGTACACCCATAACCAATAACAAATGGGGCGACACGGCTTTTGATGAAATTGCACCCAAATTATGGAACACCTTACCTTTACAAATAAGACGATCATCATCAATTGGAATTTTTAAGAAGAAACTTGAGGACCATTTGTTATGTTGTAGTTTTAATGATACATAACTATTATTTTAGAATGGATATGTATGCTTTATAAGTTGACATTATTATTATCATTATTATTATTATTGGAGATCAAGCACAATCTTGGCAGAGCTTCACTTCTATATACAAAATACTTAATTAATAAATTCTTGCTCCTAATACATGGGAAATTTCAATGCATTTGGTCATTTCGTGTCCCAAGCCTTTCCAGATATTATGGAGTGGTTGAAATTTCTAAATTGACATAACATTTATCATTTTCCTCCAAACTTTGGTCTGATTTAAGCCTTAGTAGGGCTAGCAACTTAAAACAGTAAAAAAAATTTCTGGTACTAAAAAATTACTTGTGGTCTGTAATGTAAGAGACAAAATATTTTTTAATCTCCCACATACAGTGTACAAAATGTTTTTTTATAATAATAAATAATTTAGTAATAATAAAAGTAATAAATAATGATAATAATACCAACATTAATACCTTGGTGGAACGGAGTAATGTAGTTGAGGCACCTTGCTTGAAGAACAAAAGTACTGTGCTGGGGATTGAACTCTCAACCTTTGCGCTTCCAGTCGTGTGATAAGACCACTCGACCACGGCACATCAATAATTGCATGATTACATGTATCTCACTATCTCACTACCGCGGTATGATCCTACCCCTTTGTAATACCTGGGGGGTGTTTCACAAAGATCTTAGGTTGAACTTATCTCTAATTGTGACTTAAAAATTATGGAGAGCCATTTGTAGCCTTCAATTTAAATATATTCAAAAGTGAAAAAACAAGTATTTTAGACTTTTCATAAATTCCACAGCAAGAGCAGGAAATCTCCCATGATTATAGAAAATATGAATGATTTGAATCAACATTTTATGCCTTTTAAAATAACTTTTACAAAATATTTTCAGAGATGCTACGGCTTTCCATAATTTTTAAGTCCAACTTAAAGTTAAGTTCTACTTAGGATCTTTGTGAAACACCCCCCTGGTATCCATTGGGCCTGTAATTTGCATGGTGAATAAACAGGTGATTGTAATCCACGTCCACCAACTCGTAATATTTCCCACGCTTGAGTAATCCTTTGTGAGGCTTCCTTTAAATCATCCTTCATGAAAACTAAAATCTTTCTCTGAATTTTCTGCTTATGCTATGGAAGGGAAGGAGTTATATAATATGTCTACTGTAAAAAGTCAATGTATGTTTGTTTTATAATACATGCGCAACTGTCACATTCTTTAATGAAATTTTCTGCTTACACTCGGGAAGGAGTTAAATACGTCTATTGTCAAAAGTTGATGAATGTTTATTTCGTAATACATAGGTAAAGATAAAATATAGTCTAAGAATGATAGATGCAGGACATCCCATAAAACATCTTATGAATCCTGAGAAAAGTTGTTGGAAGGCCCTTAAAGGTAAAGACCAGTATTGGAAACGCCCCAATTTAAAAAAAATGAAATGGAAGCTCTCATTACCAATCATGTGAAAGAATATGTTTTGACTAAAACATGATGATACAAAATTTACCGGGAAACCGCCTACTAATTCATATATTTGGTAAATTTGTTTCTCTCATGGTCTGTGAGAGATATAGGGTTATATTTCTGTGTATAGTGCTTGTAACTTTGCGAAGAATGGGCCAAATTTCTTATCATTTTGATGATTCCAAAACCTTGAAGATGCTAGATGCTAGATGATCAACCTTTTCTGATCGATTCCACGACGTTTCTTTCACAATGCAATCGCATGACCATAACTGGTCTTTACCTTTAATACTGATTTGTTGGTATCGCCGGCTGTCAATTTTTCTTGGATATTGGTCTAGTGAAACCTCATATACATTTTCAGATGGCCTGCATGGCCAATGTTATCAGTCCTGTATGCCGTTGGTCTCATGGGATATATGTAGTCAGTGCATGCTTCTCAACTTTTTTCTCCCAGTACTTCACTTTCTACCATTGACAGAACTTTTCAAAAAGAAATCTACGCATACAATCAAACCTGTCTATTAAGGCCCCTCAAAGGAAACAGAAAAAGTGACCATTGTAGACTGCTGGCCCTTCTAGTCAGGTTCTTTAACACACATTTTTCTCTCTCCCGAAGGAGACAAAATACATGGCCACTATAGACAGGTGGTCTTATAGAGAGGTGGTCACTAAGACAGGTTTGACTGTATTTTGATTCCATGATGTTAGAGTAGGGATGAGTATATTTGATGTTGCACTTGTTTGTGTCTCTACTTTGCACCTTTTTGACAGACGTTGACCTGTCTTCGTTCCTGACCTTGGAGCGGGGTCAAGGCTTCGAAGATCAGCCCACCCAAGGTTGATGATGATAATCCCCTTATCCTTCACTAATCCATTCATTCACTAATCCGGTCATTTACTAATCATATTCTCCATTCTTAATCTGAGAATTTTTCCTAATAGAGTTTGATGACTGTTGCAATCCTGGATGAGTGCATCTGCCTTGTGAACCCCTTGTAATCCCTTAGTTCCTGATTAAGGTTGTTGACTAATCCCACATTTATTAACTCATACTTATTAGTACCCTAGTCCATGTTTAATCTGAAAAAAAGCTGTAAAGTAGAAAGTGGTTAGTGACAGTGGAAACATTGGATTGATGCATCTGCCTGTTGGACTTTACCCACTTATTTGTTACCAAGGATGTCTAGCAAACCGTCATTAACTAAACCCTTACTTACTTAATCGCCTTGCCCATTCTGATCCAAAGCATCTGCATAGTTTAGAAGGTGGTTAGTGAGAGTGGCTTGGATTAGTACTCTACATATACATGTACATGTACCTGTTGAACATAATCCAAACGTTACTGATATACCTAGTAATACTTCAGCATGTGTCTTAATCCTCCATTAATCACCTGTACTAATCCATTATTTACTTATCATCTTCTCAGTTTAAATTAAAATTTGTTGTCAACATTGGTGGACAGCACACCTGTCTTAATCCTTTATTAGTCCTGCCTGTCGATCATATAGTTTCTTACAAATTGATATGAAGATAGATATGAGGACGTCTGTGATTGCATATCAAACTAATCCCTCAATTCATCACTAATCTCAGGAATCTTGGTTGTGTAGAAGCAGTAGATCATCTGTGAATCTCCATGGAATCATAATACATTTAGAAACTTAATTATATGGTTCGGTACAAATGGACATTATGATAGAAATGAGCATGTCTGTGATTGCATATCAAACTAATCCCTCAATTCATCACTAACCTCAGGAATCTTGGTTGTGTAGAAGCAGTAGATCATCTGTGAATCTCCATGGAATCATAATACATTTAGAAACTTAATCATATGGTTCGGTACAAATGGACATTACGATAGATGGGAGCATGTCTCTGATTGCAAATCAAATTAATCCCCCATTTCATCACTAATCTCATGAATGTTGGATGTGTAGAAGCTTGTGTATGTGAAGCTGAGTCATTACATTCTTTAAGGAGGTAGCTTTAGATCATCTGTGAATGTCCATGGAATCTTAACACATTTAGATACTTCAAGGGCAATCCAACCATTGTAATAAGCTCATTGGTGTGAAAGCAGAAAAATAAGAGTAACATAATGGCGAAGTTTGACATTAATCAGACTGATGATAAAAGAGCTATTAATGTTTGAAATATGCGATCACTAAATAAGTGCAACTGTCAAATTGGCAAGTTTGTCTGTAGATTGTGATGTAGACACGGGCAGCTCTCCTGTATGACTTGGGCGGGTCATTTTTTGTATACAAAAAATGACACGCCCAAGTCATACATTTTTTTTCAAAATTGATATTTGAGTCATCTTTGTGTGTTGAAACAAATGGCAAAGTTGTCCGCTACTACATTTAATGCTTGATCTTCTCCTTTATTAATCTCAAGGCAGTTCCTAATCCCAAGCCTTTACCTCTTTTGAGATCCATTGCTACCCCAGAGTCTCTTGCTAATCCCATAGATGAGAAGCTCGCAATGTGTATGTGCATCAGTACCTACTGGTAGTAAATCTGCATTGCAGCAAGTGAAATGATGCATGGGAATGGAATGCAATTCAATTTGAAAACCTTTGCTCAGAAAGATAACACTTGTCAAGTCCTGTAGCCAATCGATAGATAACGATATAGTTTTTTTTATACTGTTTGCTCAAATGAACTTGATAATTCAGTAAGCTGATCTCACACATTTTAAAATCATACATGTAACTATTTTGTAGATCAGCAATAATTCAAGCATGTAATTTCGCCATAATTAAGGTCTACACAAAAGTATTATAAAAAAAAACACAACATACACTAAATTATACTGGTAGCTACTAGGAGATAGATAAGAACATTGATTCACTCAATTACATGTAGATTTAATTAAGCATGAAAAGTTACTCACAGGAGCTATAAAACAACCTCAATGAACATGTCATATCAATGTTAATACGTGTGTAATTGAAATATTTAATCATGAACACCAAAATAGAAATTGATTAGAAGTAATATGGTTTGATTATGAACAGCAAACTTTTAACAGATACAATGAGAATGATGAAGGATTGTATTCAATTAATAATGTCTTGATACCTTCGGTATTGATCTCTAGTTTCATATGATTTTGCATTTTGTGCATTCCCCTTCTGTATTATTTTTAAATGTATCAGTAAGTACACCGATACCACAATTACAGGAAATTGGTTATGAATGCACACATTCACCTGAACATATATTGATTGAAAATGTAACCACTAGGACATTGGATTCGTGACATAAGTTTTTTAATGTAAATTGCAATAAAAATCTCCCAGAGTGTGCAACCTTTAAAATTTGAATTTTCTCCCCTTTTAAAACTTTCAACTGAATTGGATTTGATATTTTAAATTATCTAACAATTTTTTCTCAATTTTTTTCTTCTTCAAAAGTACAACCTTGCAATGTTTGCCCTTTGATGTATTGTCTATTAGAATTAACGGAAGTATGTAACAACTAAAATAGGCTGGTCCAAATAGTTGCCTGCATTTTATTAACATCTCTCCGTATATGTATCATTTTCTTGTGCAACCATGATTGCATTGAAGCGCTAGTTTCCTTTTAAATCTCAGTGTTGAAGAAAAAAAATGCTGCCTTTCCAAACCCGATTTCTTTGCTTTTCAAAATTAAATTCTAATTTTTTCACTTTGCAATGCTGTTTATTGGCAAATTGTGTGTTAATTTGTGACTAAAGGGTTTCCACTTGTAGTCGTGCTTTGCTACTCTTGGTTAAGGGGTCCAGAAAGATAAGGGAATGTTGATCCATAATTGTGTTTGGTATCATTTAGATTAAAATATTCCTTGAAATTGCTTTGAAAGCTTGATAGTTTTGACCAAATTACATTTAGAAGTATGTTTTTTGATGGTCAGTTAGTATTACATGCATTTCTATTGACTAGTCTTCAAGATATTAGCTTTTAAATTTGAATGTGTTCAAATCTCTTTGGTAATTTACTGAAATTTTCATTGAAAAAAAGAAGAAGATATATTTCCTAAAATTTGTCCGCGAGTTTTCCTCAGACAAATGCTTACAAGTGTTTTAACATTCTTGAGATTTTCCAGGAATCTCATAATATCCCATAAATGTATCCACCATGCTAACTTTGTCATCCTTAATTTGTGTACTTCCAACTCCACAGTCATAGACGAGGTGGATAGTACGTCAACCTTGAAGCCCAGCGACATGCTGACGGTTGACAAGCTGGCCGAGAGACTGTACGTGCAAGACTATACGAGGCTTGGACTAGGTCAGCTAGGGAACGGAGCAATATCCAGACCGAGAGTGGGCGACATGTTCAAGATCTCTGAAGTCAACAGCAAGTTTGAGGTTTCGAGAAGGTGAGAGATCTACGATAAAGTTGAAGAATCATTTACCAAATATACTTTGTGTAGAAAATATGTTTTGCTTGTACTTTGAGACTTGCGATCACATTTGAATACAGATTAGCACATGTATTTCTCTGAAATTTGCATTTAGAGTTGCATTCATACTTGCATAAAAAGTTATGCTCAGAATTGCATTCTCTGAAGTCAACAGCAATTTGAAGTTGAAGATGAGAGATCTGTTTGGAAGTTCTGTGAATGCCAAAGATACAATATGATTAATAGCTTCCTTTTTTGACACTTGTTTTCAGGGTAACATCAACAAATGCAATCAGACTTTCACTCAGACATGCTCTCATATTCTGAGTTGTGCTCAGAGTTACACTCAAGGGATGCACTTAGACTTGCACTCATGTGTCATACTCGTAGATGTATTCCAAGATGTGCTCAACCTTATATTCAAAATTGCATTGAGACTTGCATTCAGATGTGCACTTATTTTCTGAGTTGTGCTTAGAGTTGCGTTCAGAATTAATAGTGGTACCCTTGGTGCTCGGTGATGACAGCATGTGTTGCCCTACTAAGTGCAATTGTGACTCAAGCGTCATACTCAGAGATGTATTCCAAGCCGTGCTCAACCTTGTATTCAAAAATTGCATTCAGATGTGCACATATTTTGGAGGCGTGCTCAGAGTTGCACTCAGCATTAATAGTGGTACCCTTGGTGCTCAGTGATGACAGCAATTGCATCGTGCCAAGTGTTACTGACATGGTAAAGTACTTGTAATCAACTATACATTGTAATCCATTTGCATTGCCTCTATGATCACAGTTACCCGGCACTAATAGTGGTACCCTCAGTGCTCAGCGACGACAGCATACGCCGCCTTGCCAAGTGTCACCGGCACGGCAGGTTACCTGCCATCACGTGGCGCCACCAGAGGACGAAAGGGCTTCTGATCCGCTCCAGCGGTTTCCACGGCAAGGGAGTGATGGGCATGATCAAGAGCGCACAAACACAGGGTTCAAGTAAGTTCAGGGGGGGTGTTTCACAAAATCCTAAGTCGAACTTTACTCTAAGTTGGACTGAAAAATTATGGAGAGCCATTTGTTGCCTTAAAATCAAATATATTCAAAAGCAAAATTCAAGTATTCAGACTGTTGTGAATTCCACATTAAGAACATGAAATTAATCTTGCAGCCTGAAACTTTTGTGAACCATATCTTCTCTTGGAATCAGGGACAGTTTCTATAACATGAAAGATTCCAGATTTGCATTTAACATTATACAGTCAAACCTGCTTTAGTGACAACTAGTGACAACTTGTACAGAAAGACCACCTGCTTACAAGTACCACATTTGTTGTTTCCCTTGAAAACGGTTTCTCATTGAAACATGTCCTAAAGGAACCTATACTTAAAGGCCACCTGCCTATGAAGTCCACTTTTCTTGTCTCCCTTGGGTGGTCTTTATAGACAGGTTTCATTGAACAAAATGACTCTCTTATGATATGCAAACGAGCAACACCAGTAACTTCCTTGGGGTAGCAATCACTATGAACATGACGAACAAAGAAAGCGGCCAAAATATACAGTTCCTCAGGTAGACAAAGGAATATCCATTCACTGCTATAAATGTAAAAATGTGTAGAACAGGTGTCACATGCATATTCATCTGTTCTACACATTTTTACATAATGGCAGTGAAGGGATGTTCCTTTGTCTACCTGAGGAACTGTTATTTTGTCCGCTTTCTTTGTTCGTCATGTTCATAGTGAATAGTACATACATGTAGCCACTCAGTTAAAGTGACATGCAGCCATCAGGGCGTTAACTCTGTGTAATAGTGTATGAGTTATATTAGTTGATGCCCTTCTAGCTCTAAAACAGACAATAGGGACCTTTAGATTCGCACGAAGACAATGGGGATTGCTACGGTCGACGTCCTTTTAATGCACTGCCTTGAAAGGACGTCACACGTATTAGTCCACGCAAATCTAAAAGTCCCTAATATGAAGTCTGCCCCTTACATAAAACAACATACAGGTATCACTGATTCCTGACCAATTTTCTCTCCAGGTACAAGCGAGTCGTCAGGTTCGAGTAAGAGCCTCGAACAAGAGAAATATCTCTCTGCCATTGTACTCAACACCCCCTATGGCAGCGCCCACAAGAGTGATTCCCTCGTCAGTCTAAACTCTATCCTCCCCCCTACCAATAGTGGAGAGACCCCGGATGGCACGCCCACCATCAGTCCACGCAAGGGAACGCATGGGACTGGGACACTTCTACAGAGGGGGTTTCTTCGGTCAAGTGGAGGGCAGAAGGCATACATGGCAAAAACAGGTAAGTAGGATAGTGATTGATGTGCACTTCTGTGAAAAAAGAGAAATAATAAGTCTACTTTTTTTGTTAATCCTTATATTATTGAAAGATTCCTGAGGAGTCTCTCTTTTGGAAATTTTTTTCTTCTTTGAAACTTGTTTTTTTTTAAATTTCAATTATTGTAGAGATACATTTTAGGAGAGTGATTAGATTTCCTTTCAGGAGAGGTATTAGTAGTCAGTTTGCGGTCATTACACCATTTTCATCAATCAAAAAGTTACTTCCACATTGGGCATTGAAACGACTTGCAAACTATTCAAACTAAAACATATTTTCAGTTTAACACTTTATCTGAATCTAGAATAAAAAAATAACAAAGAGTCTTGTTACTACTTTTACAAATATATACAACACATTTCAAAGAATGCTTTGTTATGATTCAGTAATTACTTGATAGCACGGTTGAAAATCCGCAAATTAATGCGCTTTGACGTGCATTTTGTGAGTCAGTTCAATTTATTATTTTCTTTCTTGTGATGTTTCTGTGTTGAATTTTTGTTGTTTTATGACTAATGCTTTTCTTTTTATAAGTGTTCAGTTTCATTTTAGTGTCTTTGAGCAGTTTATATTTTGTATTGGATATGTTTAGTAACATGTTTGTTAAATGTCTTGTTGATTGAAACAAGGCATGATCTTAATTTTGTGCTTGTTTTGTTATCATTTTTTAAAACATGGACTTATGGATCATTTTCAGAATGTAAAAAAAAGTTCCCCTTTCAAGCCATGATATAAATATTTTATCTATCCTTATATTCATCATACACCAAAAAAACCACCTTTATTACAAAATTATCAAACGTCTTTATTATAAACATTTGATAAAGCATCTCGGTCATCATTTTTAGATACGTGTGGTAAGCAATCTGGCTTTTCTATATTTCTGTACTACACGTGTACATGTATATCTACATATGCACTGACCACATTTTATGGAAACTTTGCAAAATTCTTATTTAACCTTCATTCACTGTTCAATCAATTTCCCAGCCCTGTTTACACATCGTTCACCTCATATATTTTGAAATATTATGAAGTTCACTTAAGTTACCATACCAAACTCAAGAAGATCATAAAGAAGGGGGAAAAAAGGAATATATACACTGTACATGTATCAATACCCTTTATAAAGAAAAACACTCTTCACCACTTCCTATCCATTCAAATATACCACTATTACAATAAAATCTGTTCATATTTTTTTAGAATTGCAGTACACATATTTACACCCTGGCTACATGTATGTCAATACATGTACATCTAAAGTCTCTGCACTATATTTATTTATAATATTTGAGAAAAAAATTGCCCTTGCCTTCACCCTTATTCTCAACTATTCATCTCCCTTTTCTGCTTTGTTTTTAAAAAAATATAGTTCTTAGACCAAATAATCTTTTAAGTTGTCATAAATTCCATGGTCAAGTTCAATCAACACTTATATGGAAATCTCCATTTATTGGTTTTAGGATTATATAATTGTTTAAAATTTTTTAAACATTTCTTTCTGAACTCCAAATATGCCACTTGCTATAAATGACATGTCCATCTTTTTGCAGGGGCAGGGGAAGTGGCTAAAGGAAGAGGTTCCATAAATTTTTCAATCTGTTTACCCCTTATTTATAAGAAAGTGGAAACATAATTGGTTTGCTCAAGGGTGCAAGAGGCCTACCTGCAATTTCAAAGAGACTATAAATCCCTTGCAGCAAAATCTATTCCCAAACTCTGCTAAAGCTGCTATATTTTATCCAGGATTTAATCCTATGTGTACATGTACCTCATTTTATTTATTTCAAAATCATCCCGTCTCCATACTCCTATGCTTTCCCCCATCAGACTGTGTGTTTCCCCTTCTCTTTTCTATTTGTGTGTGTTCTTGTCACTTTCTCTTCTCAGGCCCATAGCTTAGAAATTGTGGTTAAAATGCGGCTCTCACTTTGGGTCTGCATTCTGTCACAGTTTTGAGCCATGAAGCCCTGGGCCCTGTTGCATAAAACTTACCATTGATGATAACTTTGCCATCAATGGAAACTACCATGGACACCTTGATTTTGATTGGCTGTTGAGCCCTGTTACCATGGTAGTTATAATTGATGGCAAAT
The DNA here is from genome assembly GCA_003118195.1 of Hemicentrotus pulcherrimus. Taxonomy (NCBI): domain Eukaryota; kingdom Metazoa; phylum Echinodermata; class Echinoidea; order Camarodonta; family Strongylocentrotidae; genus Hemicentrotus; species Hemicentrotus pulcherrimus. The sequence goes on along the minus strand of BEXV01000583.1, from coordinate 42,867 downwards.
TTACCATCATGGTAAATTTTAAGCAATGGGCCCTGTTGTTTATTTTCAATTTTTTGGTTTAACTGTTGCTAACCTTTGTTCCTTTCCTCCAATATCACGTGCAGGAATATTTGATATTGGTGTTGCAACCCTCAGAAGAGGTACAGTTATTTAAACAAAATTAGATAAAATCATTTCAGATCATGAATTGAAATATATGTTGGAATGCTCATATACAAAGCAGGATTAATTAATATCAGAAAGCTAGTTTATTGACATTCACTTATATGCATTTGGACTTAGACATAGAGATGACATAAACACTCCATTATCAAGCATCCATGCTTATGCTTTTTTAACTTACTCTAATACACTAAACTAGCACGGCACTGTGAGTAACACAATTCAGTATACTTGGAAAGCAGCACCAAACCTGTACACTTTATTACCCCGTATTTGTAGTTTACTGCGTATGACCATTGGCTCTTGCACTACATTTCGTAACTTGTAAAAGTCCTGCGCGAGGTTCATATCAAATTCTTATTCCACATATTTGGGTGTGAAATACATTTGAAGCAAGAGGAGAATTCTTTATTTTTAATCCAAATTGAAATACATACAAGACCAAATTGTACATTTTATGATTCATCTTGAAGCAAAGAGCTTTTAAAGATAAACTCCAGTTCTGGTTAAATTTTTTTTTTTAAATTCTCACAGATTCAAACGAAACTTACACTGAATGTTCAAGATTACAAATAAATGACATGTGCCAAACAATTTCGGAAGAAAATGTATACTGGCTGAGTAATGAGCATATAAAGACAAGGAAATCAAGGTAGTACTAGCCCGACACCATGTGTGTTGCCCCATATATAGCTTTCTGTGTACAGTGCTTGTTACTTTACCAAGACTCGGTCAAATTTATTATGATTTTGATGACTCAATAACCTTGCGGTGCGCACCAATACTTACATGCTACATGATCAACTGTTTCTGATCCTTTCCACACCTGTTCTTTCACAATTCAATCGCATTACCAGTACTAAAGTTTATCTTTAATCTCCAAAATTACGTAATTAATTTTACGCCCAAGTTATTCTTTGAAGAAGCAAATGATTCATAAAGCAAACAACAGTGAAAACACTAAATATGCTATAAATCCACTGCAAATATTCTCTTGATAATGCCCTTTGAAAAAAAGCACTTTGTTTTGCTAAACTTTAGCTTTGCTTTCTTGTGCATTACTTTTCCTGCTTTTAAAGGTGTAATTGCTTGAACTAACTTTCATCTAAAGCTTGAGAAAAATCTAACACCTTTTGTTCCTTCCTCTGCATTCTTGTACCTGTATGCAATATGTCATTTTGCTATGTTTACATTTCTCATCATCTGTTTGTATTCATTTTAGTGTATTTTTGTTCAGGTTCTTGTCCATACTTCTGTTTCAATCATATTCACCATCCTGCTATATGCAAGGTCTTGTTCATATTATGTAGTTCTTGTTCACACTTCTATTCAAGTTGGAGTTCATGCGCCTGTTCACAATTCTCACATATATCTATTTGTATTATGTTAATGTTAATGTTCATGTTCATATTCACAATTCTATTCAAGTTCATGGTGTAGTGGCCATTACCATCCATGCCAACGTGTATTTGCAAATCTTTGTTCAGTCAGTTCCCATTCCCATTCATACTTCTATTCAAGTTCAAGGTAGTGTTTCTTCTCATCCATGCTTCTATTCATGTTTTTGTTTAGGATCCGACAATGTATTGTTGCTTATCTTCAAAACGACTTTCCCAATTCCATTCACACTTCTATTCAAGTTCACATTCAAGTTCACGTTCAACTTCTAATTCATTATCAAGTTACGTTTGAGCTCATGTTGATGCTGCTCTTCAAATGGCTTTCCCAATCCATTCACACTTCTATTCAAGTTTGCATTCAAGTTCACGTTCAACTTCTAGTTCGTTGTCAAGTTACATTCCAGTTTTTGTTTGTGGTGCTCTTTGCATTCAATTCTTTCTGCTCATGATGAGGTCATAATAAAATATAAAAAAGCGGTGTCACAAATGGCATTAATTATTCTACATCTATGAATATTGGTGGGCAAAATAACATACTAAGGGAAAACAGATTATTCAGATTAAAAGCAAACTAATGAAGTCACATGTCATGCTGCAACACTAGAAATATACACACAGGGATGAATGTATTGGTATAGAGTACATACTTTCGATTACATCTTCCAAAAGACTATATCCATATTCCATACCATATTGTAATCAGGTTTAATTTTAATCATGTTTGATTTTGTTTGATGTTGAAACAATGGGATATCTTGCCCTCCACAGGGGAGATCTCAACAGGTGTAAATATCTTGCTCTGAGAATCGAGAGTTCAGTTCCCTATGGGCGAAATTCACACAGTGTGAATGCAGACACAGGGTTAAAGCTAAACCTGATGAAATTAGGTTATGATATGAAAGGTCTTTGGAGCTTGGACACACTAACATTCAAACAGTGTAGCATTGATTTGTATATGTGTTTCCATTAACATTGAAGACTAAGTATTGATACAAAGAAAAGATCTTCCGAATACAATGCTTTTCAGTTTAGGGAACTGATAGAAAAGTAAATAAGTTTACTGATTACTTTCAAGTTTAAAGACTTGATGATACAAGAGATATTCAAATTTATGAATTTTAAAGGTACTGTATTTCATATTCACATTTTTAATGGATTCACTAATTTTCAAATCAATGCCACTACCTGTTTAAACATTTACTAATATTATACTGATCTATACTGTCGTGATAAATATGCATTATGGACCTTTTCACTTTCCAAAATTGGTCAACAAAGATTTGATTACACATTTCCATAGCTTGAAATAAAAGTCAATTACTAATCATTAATGGTACTGTTTCAATATTTCAGCTTTCATTATGTTTGAAACTGTCACTTTTTGGCGATTTTGAAAATTATTTGGTTTTTGAATGTTTTTTTTCTTCAGACTTTGATTACTTGCATTCAATCTTGTCCAGTGTTTTGTATTTTTACTTTTCCCAATTCAATATTGTATTTTATTGCCTTTTTTTCACGATTGTATGCAATTTGTTTATTGTCATTATTTCATATTTGTGTATACACACATGTATGCTTGCAAGATCTGCACTTCATAAACACACCTACCTTGCCTACCCAATGCACTGTTGGGTTTTTTTAAACAGTCACACAGCTTCATATCATCTGTTCAGATCCAGAAGGGGGTTTACACTCTGTGAAAGAATATGAGTTAACGCCCTTCTGGCTCCAATCAGTCAATATGTTTGAATGAAATGCTTTGAAACACAGACTCACTCGTGATCAGAACCTCAATGTTTTGCCATTGCCAAAATCTCAACCATAATTTTAACATTTTCAATATTTTGTTGGACCTACATGTTATGCCTTTTTAATTGCTTTTGGAACCAAAGCAAGGAACAAGAACAATTTCAGATTGTGATCTAAACGCAACGGCTTTGACAAATTTAATTGCAAATGAAAGTATCTTCATGTATGCTGGAATGGAAGAAAAAAATTGCTTCTGAAAGCATTTGAATGATCAGCTTGCCATTAAAAATGCAAATTTTTGTCATTAATACTGCAACAACAACAAGAAAAATTCAAATCATGTTCGTAAGGCATTTTGATTTCAGTTTCACAAAGAAGTAATTTTTGGAAATATGATATTGAGATGCAAGGACTTAATCGATGTTAGAAATGTATAAGTTGAAACAAAAAAGGATTCCATGAAATTTCTGTGTGATTGTAGAGAACGTTTAACAGTACAGGTAGCATACAGTTTGTAAGCACGGTTGTGTAATGAGGAAGTCTTTTCTCACACCGTATGTTCTTTCATTGCCTTGTGTTTGTTGTTTCAATTTCATTTGAAAGAAAGTTTTTAAAAATAGGTTGGTGAAATTGCATAAGAGTTGATTTTTCCAAAAAAGTTGGGATCCTGTTGTAGACACAAGGCATGAAATAATATACTACCACGTTGATGTATTTACCCTGTATCAATTACTTGTATATTTCAAAGTACAGTTATTGTATTTTCATGTGTTTGGAGCCAGAAGGGTGTTAACTCATATACTTGAACATGGTGTTAACTCATATGGTGTTAACTCATATACTTGAACATGGTGTTAACTCATATGGTGTTAACTCATGTACTTGAATATGGTGTTAACTCATGTACTTGAATATGGTGTTAACTCATGTAC
>BEXV01000582.1:173746-186555 GCA_003118195.1 Hemicentrotus pulcherrimus | reverse complement strand
CCGATTTTACGCATTTTATGTCATATTTAGAATATAAAGGCTTTTGAAGAGCCATGCTTTTCAGGGAACATGTTTAATCTGATGATCTTCCACCCTTGCATAATAACAATGATAACGCTCACAAATTATTTTTTACCCCTTCCCAGAACTCAACCTTCTCTTTAAGCATTTAAGGGGGGGGGGCTATCCATACTAATTTATCTAAATTATTCCATGCGAATATACTTTCATCTACATAGCTTTAAAGCAGATTTTATTGAAATTGACCAAGCACTGTAGAGAGTATAAAAAACAGGTTTTCAAATTTCACTAGGCGATTCAAAAGTTTTTAGATTAAACCTACAGGTTAAAAATATTACAGAATAAATTTTTCAAGTTTGGAGGTGGCATTGAAAACATCGGACTGGGAGAAGAATTAATGATTCTGTTTAACTAGCTTAGAAATATAACCCATTTGACAGTTATTTTTAATCATACCACTCATTTATTTTCACATTTAAATCATTATAACTGAACAATTTACTTATATTATCATAACGACACCACACCATTCATCAGTTTATGATATACACATAATATATTTAATATATTGGAAAATTATTTCAGTATTTTGTAATATTGAGATATATACAAACGTAAACGTTTCATTTGTAAAGGAACACAACTGGAAGTGTTTGCATGTTGTTAACTACCGGTATACAAAATATTCATAAAACGGTGAAATGTTGGTTCTTTAATGACTGCTAGTAGGAGAAAGATTTTAGAAAAAAGGGTATAGATAACATCACAAAATAAACATGTGCATGTACAACAGTTTGAATATGACAAGGAAAGAAGAGAGACTGAGGTACAGAATAGAGAATAGTAATACGGACAATACGAGTTGAATTGCTATTTACATGGGAAACTATACCTGGCTGAGACAGAATGTTACATAAGAACGTCATTTTCTGAACTTATGTTAGTATGTTGATGGACAGTTCATCAAAATTTAAAGATGGGAGTCATAGATTTTACTCACTTCTTTTACATAATTGTTTGATAGAACGAAAACGAAATAGAACGATTGTTGGGACATCAAGATTATAGATCATATTTGAAATGAGCAATTTACTTGCTTGAATTCGTAAATCATCCACGTCAATTTATACATGGATTATTTTTGTTATCTTTACATCACGAATCATATGTGCACTTTAAAATTCACGACTAAATGAAATCGACCAATCAATTGATCAATTCGTTATTATAAGAATAATAGCGACAATTGCTCGCCTTAATTTTCAAGTTATATTAAAGATAGAAGTCATAACTTATATCAGAATTTGATATCAAGCCCGACCAAACAAGACTTTCTCGAGACCAGCAGCCGGTACTTCCATCAACAGAGATATTATGAGTGCAGCAAGGTAACAAAACACCACACTTCCGACAAAGTAGTAGCTCTGGAAAAAGAAACAAATATCATGTAAAATACATCGGAAACATTAATTGACTTTTACTCTCTGATATCCTTTCGTATATGTATACTTTGTCCATCAGACATAAATATTCATTTCTATTCTGCCTTATCACTATTTCCTTCATAAGCGCATAGGGACTTTCTTTCTTTTAATGATTTGCGCTTTACAAATAACGTTCATTATTATGATTATTATCAATTTGAAAAGAATTAACAAGAATTCTCGTCGTCATTGACGTTTAGTATTAGCCTGTATTATGCTAAATGATATGATTTAAACAAATTAATCAAACTTAATTGAAGTGCTTTTTAAACGGCATTTAGTGGCCGCGTTTATTCACCATTACTTGAATGTGGATAAAATGTTAAACCATAAGGGAAGGATAAAACAGGTATAATTCGAAGAATCCTAACGTAAATGTTAAAGTCCAGTTGTACCTGTCGCCTTAGTATTCATTCTTTCCGTGTCTATGTCTACCTACCTCTCTCTCTCTCTCTCTCTCTTACTCTCTGCTCTCCACCCCCCCTACATCTTACCCTTTCTACAACTTTCTTTTTCTCTCACTTTCTCTATCTCTCTCTTTTTTCTTCTTTCTGTCCTCTCTTCCTTTCGCTCGATGTCTTTCTTTCAAGAATACTCACGAAAGAGATAATGCCGAAATGGAAGAGAGCTTTGCCGCTCATCAGTACGTTATAGATAACCAGTGGATGTATGAGATAGGTACAGTATGTTAGGCGCCCCATCGGAATCCAGAAATTCCAGCTGAGAAAAGAGTTGATGACGCCTACAAAGAAACAACATACAGAACTTTGTATTATGCAATTCTTAGGACCGTCATAGTCGTCATCACCACCACCATCATCATTACGATTATCAGCATCGTCATCATTATCATTATCATCATCATTTTTTATCATGATCATCCCCATCATCATCGTAATCATCATTAATATCATCCCCATCAAGTCGTATCCCCCCCCCCCCTTAAGGGGTGTCATCTCGTTAACACTATCTATCACTGTTTATTGTTGATTTAGTGTAAAGTTGGCCTCTGTATCATGTTCTGGGGGGGGTGTTTCACAAAGATCCTAAGTTGAACTTATCTCTAAGTTGGACTTAAAAATTATGGAAAGCCGTTAGCTTCTTCGAAAACATTTTTTAAAAGTTATTTTAAAGGGACTAAAATGTTGATTCAAATCATTCATATTTTCTATTATCATGGAAGATTTCATGTTCTTGATGTGGAATTTATGTAAAGTCTAAAATACTTGAATTTTTGCTTTATAATATATTTAATTTTAAGGCTACAAATGGCTGTCCATAATATTTAAGTCCAACTTAGAGATAAGTTCAACTTAGGATCTTTGTGAAACACCTCCCTGGTATACAATCAATCTATCTTCCGGGGCTCTAAGTAGTAAGATAGTACGAATAGTACCAATGGAAATAGAACATGAGCTCAGTTTTATGTGGTATTAGTAAGTCATCATCACATGGTGTTAGTTAACATCTATATTTGAATTCCGGGTTATGCTTACGAGTATAATTGGCGATTGTTTTAAGCGAATCGAGATCTATATCTAGCCTCGTAGCTATTTCATACTGTTTACTCATTAAAATCCATAAATCTTTTAAGTTACCTTTTCGTCTCTATAAAATTACACCTAGAAGCTAAGTTCACATGGTTTAGTGTATATAATCAATATGATTCATTCTTTACTTGGATCTAACAGACATATAAAATGTGGCTAGCATATACATGTATCGTTAGTGATATTCGTTTGTTTCGCAATGGATGGTCAACAAGAGATCTAAAAGCTCACGACGTTTCGTGCGCTGCTGCAACACTTTTTCAATAAATCTTTAAAAAAAACTATTACCTCCATATCCCTTGATACATGTGAAGCATATCCATGCGATGGAGATAGCCCAAGCGAACCTTGAGAGACCCTCCCAGAGAACGGCTTGGTACTGCTCTAAATCATTAGCTGGATCGCTCCTTACTCCATATAGACAGTAGACACACGTTATCCCGAGAACAAAGGCAGTCGACCAGCCGAACATCACCAATATCTGGAACAAAATAAAGACCAACATTTGGAAGGTTATGCATAAAAAGAAGATCCTTGATGTGAAAAAAGGGTCATTAAATCATTTAATGGCTGTACTTGAGAAGAATCTTTAATTTTACTACTCAGGATTAACGGCAAATATTGCACGCAGAACTAAGATGATACATGGGAAGCAGATCACACTTTTACGAAAGCGGGCAAAATTAAGTATACGAAAAGATGATTGTAGAAGAGTCAGTTTGCGTTTGAATCTATAACTCACAACTCCTTGGGTACAATTTCTTTGGTAGGACTTTAACATGCGATTAAAAGAAACTAAAGAGCATCACACTGGATTTATTTTTTTTTAAAATGTTCAAGACCCACATCGGCTTACACCAACCGACATCTCAGGCTGGCTGCACACGAGCTGTCCTATCACTGCGCTTATAAATTCTAATCCAGAATAATTCATCACAAAAAATAGCGACTAAGACCGGCTGCAAACTATTTTTTTCAAGTTACAAGTTCATTCCAAGTTCATTGTTCACTTTATAATAAATAAAAATGGAGAACTGAACATAATACACAACATGGTTGAGTCCTTTTCACTAATTGATTTACGTAGATTGAATTATATGCTACACTGTCAACCTTCCGCTATAGGCAATAACACCATTGCGTCAATGAGTTACTTCAAGACACTGTGTTTGCATGGGTCGGTTCTGTGCACGAGCAGGCCTGAATGTCATTGAATCAAGGGCAGGGGGTTGGTAGTAGTAAACATCCCCAAAACAATTGAAAGAGGCAGTATGGCCTGTAAAAATACCCCTACTTTTAAATGAAAACGAAAATTAGCCAGTTAGTAAAAGGTTTGGCAATTGAAAGTTGATATAGGCCTTAATTAACAGTTAAATATAGTTTATAAAAGTGAACAGTTTCTGCTACAAATGCTAGATCTATTTAAATACCAAAAGTAGGTTTGACCCAAAATGTTTCAAAATTCTATCCTATGAGTAACTCATCCATCTTAATTAAAGTCGTGTGTGTGTTTGCACGATGAATCTGAGCGCTTGACTGCATTCGCCCCTTCGCACAATGTCACACACGCACACGCGCGCGCACGCACGCCCACACACGCACCCACCTCGGAGCCACTTTGCGTCACTGCCTTGGATGGCGCAATGAAAATGACGCCTTAAGTTCAGATGGTCTCATAAGCCCGGTTTGGGGATAGTTGGGATAACAGTTTTGTTCTTACCCAAGGAATCTTGATCTTTCGATCTACAGTCCTGTAGAGAAGATATCCTACAAACATACCAACTAGGTATGATTGGATTCGTGTGTATGGCTTGGTGTAGGTTACATCCAAACTCTCTCCTCCAAGACGATCATTAAAGTCACTGAAATAACACAATTTTGGCACACGCACATAAGGATCTCAATTTGAACAAAATTACAAATATGTTATGACGTATAATTTCATGATATTTTATATTGAAGATATTCACAATTCATGTGGACTAAAAAAGATCATTGCTAAAAATATAATTCGATGGTAAAGGAGGTGATACCTCAAACATAAGGAGTGATGTTTTTAGATATTTCATCGGTCCTGCCATGTATTTCTAACGTATTACCTAAATCTTGATATTGATAAGGGAGTATATATAATCATCAAATGATACAATTTATTTAAAAAATGAATGTATATGCCTGTGATGCTTACGGTCCGACTGGATTTATTCCGTAATACCAACTGATCCCAGCGGCTGAGGCGATCGATGCTGTTGTCAAGCCAAAGATAAGACCGATACCGACATTCTTCTTTCTAGAAACGATTGAAGGTTTGTAGAGATGGATACACATGAAAATATGTCTTGATCAAACCTGGTATCTTTCATCCTTCATATACATCAATATCAAAAAGCTATATAAGTATACACACACACACACACATACCTACACTCTCGCTCTCTCTCTCTCTCTCTCTCACACTCTTTCACTTTTATTTCCGCTTATCCAATTCTTGATTTACCTGTTTGCGAAAGTATCTCCATTAAGTAACAGTGTATTGATGATCTGGACAAATACATATATTGTTATTCGTTCTCTTTGTTTTCTTCTTATTCTTGTATCATAATGTTAAAGATTCTCTACATTAAATATATCTTTCCTTTCCTTCGCTCGTCTGCATCGCATCCTCATGAACTTTAAAATCCTTTTTACAAAGTAGTCAATACAAGCATAGCATGCAAACATATTCAAAAGTATCGATATTGGAACTCTAAAGGAATCATGATCTCTAAAGTCTCTCAGTAAAGCTCATCGGTATAAATAGTTTTAGCATAGTGATTTCAGTTGCCTTACGCGTCAGGTATCAAAATTGTAATATTTATTTAAAAAATGATAGTGGCATAATACGTAGTGGAGACAGGAAATACTATACGGTATTGAAAGTGCATTTCAGTTGGTTTATTGCAACTAATCGTGTTGCAAGCTTCTTTACACGCTGAATATTCGAATATGAGAACACTGTGAGAACACACCGAGACCGCCAAAAAGTTTAATAATACGTCATGCGATCGGTAATACTGAAGGCGAGATGTAGGATGTCCGCATCTACGTTCAAGGGATTTTTAACGTAGCCTATGAATTGCTACTGTTTCAAGTGCCCTAGCTGTTATTCTGTCTTAGAATACAATTAAAGTGGATGCAGTCTATATTCTTCGACATATATCAACGATTTTTGGAGTTCACCGAAGGGTTTCTATGTCAGATTGCCAATGTTGTGAAAATTAATAACTGTGAGCACGGTTAGGAATACACTTTAAAACTAAAATATAACTATATCCTAACCATTATAATCCAAAGGTATGTTTTTTAAATTAGGCCACGAAAAATACTCTTTAATGAGCAGAAATACTTTAAATCTAGTTTACCTGTAAAGGATTATAATGATGAGAGGACTGATGAAGTAGAACTGCATATCACACGCCAAATACCAAGCCCATCCCATGCACTAGAAAGATAAAAGGATCAGTAGAAGAGATTATTTTGATCATTTGATTTTGAATTCACAAGTACATTTCCATTCAGAGGGATTTTTCATAACAAAAGAGCAATATACAGTGTGCTTGTTATAAATTGTGTTTGGTTTGTAGAAGACCAGATAGTCGATAAAGTGTTGTCAATTATGTTCCTTTTCTAAGGAAAACTCATTCAGTCAGAGAATAATAGATGTGTGGAATGGTCTTCCAGGCGATGTTGTGGAGAGTATCACGATCAATCGCTTCAAATCTTGACTTGAGAAATGGTGGAAAGATGCCCCAGATGAACATGACAACCCAAACCAAAGGAAACCATGGATAGGAACAACAGGAAAAATATAATTTTTACAATTTAGAAAAAATCTGATGACATGATGAATAAATATTAGATAATAATGGAAATAATCATAAAATATTGATTTAAAAAAATGCCAAACAAAATTGTTTTCGGACATTTTGCTTTCATTTGTAAGAGCAATTGGTAATTGTTGTTTAAGTTAAGATGTACATTTTTCAAAACCATCAATAATGCCTTAATACGCACTTATTGAATGACAATACAACAACATTATTTGCAATAGAAAAAGAAATTAAATATATAGTATCTAACGTACACAATTATGAGATTTCATAAAACTCCTTCACAGTAATAATATCCTATGAAAAATAAATAATCAAGTCTATTCACGATAACTTTATCGTTCATAATCAAATGTTGGACTCCACAATAAGATTTTTAGAAAATAGGAAATCCCCAATCTTTTGTAGTTTTTAGATTTGAAAAAAAGTCGAGGATATGTTATGCTGTATCATCCCCGACCTGAGCTTGGTATATCCTTCCTGCCATATGTTTATTAAATAAAGACATGACGTATGACGTTTAACCCGACTTACCTGTTTCCTTTTGAATAAAACATTGGTATTATTAGGGTATTTGTGACTTCCCCAGTATAATTACCATTCAGTTTCATTTTCAGTTTAGATTTATTTCATATTTCACAATCTTCATTACATAAATCAAAAGCAATAAACAATAAGAATGAAAAGAATTGTTCTTTCAATAGGTGTAAAAAATACATACACTAATATCAGGCCATGAAAGTAAATTATATTACAGTCGAATTAACATACGGAGGTATTAAAGAGCTAAGGTTGTAAATTGTAGATTCCCTATTGAACATGAGATAATGTTCTGTAAAAAATATTAAAAAAGCGAAAAAAATAAATATAATAAAACAAAAAAAATACACCAGGGCATAAACAGGGTTCTTTACGGTGCATAAACCCCTTTATGCTCATATTATTGTATTATTCCAAATTTTCTAAAGAATATANCCCCCCCCCCCCCCCCCCACCCTCCCTGAAAAAGGGGGAGAAACAAAGAAAGAAAGGTAAAGGAAGTAGGAAACGAAAATGTAATAGTCATGTTACTTCGACCCAATAGGATTCCCTTACCGATTCGTTATTGTTACCAGGGAATGGATAGAGATTGTTGATATAAAGCGGGTATGTCCACCATTCTTGCTTACACCAGTGTTCGACATATCCATAGAATATCTCTAGCATACTACTCTGACCGGCTAGATGTGTTCCTAAGGAGATCCAGAGTGCCATGGCTCCTAACAGTGCAGGGGTAAGGCGCCAGTAACGATGAAAATAAAACATGAGCCAATTCATCTTTCCTTTGGATTTACCCAGCTTTATTAGTGTGGTGTATGTAACCAGCAGCCCTCTATAAACAATAAAAAAAAAAACATCCGTAACTTCAGCGTTATTCTGTATTGATTGTTTTGAAGAAAGAAATGCACAAGACAACATAATTGACAAAGGTTCTCTTCTCGAAAAAAAAAACAAATTCAAAAACATTTTATAATAATTGATACATTCATATTAATATATCTTATAATATAAATCTATTTTCGAAACAAATTTTAATCAGATTATGTAATTATGTACATAATATACTATATACATTATTATTCCGTGTTTTTGAATTAATTTGATAAAACCAACAAAAAAAATGGCAACATAAGCGAAAACCCAAACTGCTTGATTTCTTGAACAGGGCAAACTTTTTTGCGGTATCTTGACCCCGTTTACCAAAAATGTAAAGTTATTGTCATTTCGCAATATCATTTATCAAATTGAATTAAAGTGATATTTGAGTTCTGTTGCAGAGGGCGCTAGATAATGAAAAATTGAGTGCCACATTTTAAAGAACATAATATTCTAATGACAAAATCATCTTTGTCTGATCAAAATCGGTTCAGAGACGGCTGAAATATAACGATTTCTAATACTTGTGTACCACCACAAATATTAGATATTTTGAAAATTTGAAAAAACGATGTTGGCTTTGTGTTGTGTTCTTGCTGCTTATATTACCCACAATTAGCCGGCTCATGTATTGTTATTTTTAATTAAATAATTAATTACCGGTCATCGTGTTTTTTTTTTTTAAACTGGTGATGAATTGGTATGATCGTATTGGCTAAATTTCACATATTTTGGGGTCTAAAATTACCTTCATAGCAATTTTAGGTTCTAAAAGGGCACTATAAATGTAATGGATAAGAATAAGAGCAATAACCATGCTTTTTGAAAGCATTTGCGGTCTGAAAACAGAACTCAACTTTCCCTTTAATGGAAAAAAAAAGCAACAAAGGCATAATATATCGACTAGGAAACCATAAAAGAGAATGGTTTAGCAATAAAGTGCTAATATACTGTACAGTTTAATATTAACCCAAGCATCTAAGAATGCTGTGCGTAAACTCAAGTATCATAAGTAGTAGAGGGGACAAGACAAGATTACATTTCCAACATCTTAAACTTCTAGTTAACAGTAGCACAAATAAATACAAATGCAATACGTGGCTAGTTTTCGATCAGACAAGGAATCTATGAGGTAGTCGTGTGTGAGACCCCACATTATACAAACTGTTTATTTTTTACTCAAATTAATTTTAGATCAATAAGATATACTTAAAGGAAATTCGATGAAACAGAAAGTTCGAAGAACAGTTTAACAGTTTTAGTCTTTTGTCAAAGTATTCCAAAGAATTAACAGAAGCTAGTTGAAACCATGTTTGACATCCTTTAAGCTTATAAATAGCCACTTCAGTTTGTTCAATCTCATGACAAATCTTTAGGGATATAAGATTATTGAAAAAGAGAAACTCACCCGATAACGAAGAATGTATCTACTCCAAATGTTGCATAATGAATGACCATCCTAGGAAACTTGTTTGACGTGCTAAGAATGGTGTAATAATTATCTGAAATTTAAATACATTTCATGCAAATCATGAGATAACTGTGTGAAGCATGATGAATGTTTGCAATTAACAGCAGATTTGAATTTCTGTGACAGAGGTGACAATTGGAAATTAAAACTAGACAGAATGAATATTTAGCCCATATGAATTTTTCTCTATACCCCTTTGTAAATAGCTTATTGATCGAGTCTAACTTTGGGGTAGGCTATTTTGTGAAAACGATAAAAAAAATCCAACCTAATCATTCATTCATCAATACTGTTCTTCATTGTAACAAGTCTCGTCATAGTATAAGTTTCTTTCTAGTTTATGAATTGAAATTTGACATTGTATCTCAGATCATCCAGACTCACAAAACGGAGTCCCTCTATAATATTTAAAGAGACCTCGGAGTCTAACTTCTTGAATTATCTATAAACAAAACTTCCGATGCATTTTTTTAAATTTTCGTCCGTTATTTTTTCCTTGATATTGTAATTGCTCAATTGTAGGGCTTGTCGATGTTAGGACTTCTACTAGAAAGGCTTGCTATTATGAACAATATTTCTTTTAACTATTTTCTAAAATGTTTTTCAAATAATAATTCAAACCTAGAGGGCATTTTAATAACTTGAAATATAACTAACCTAACTTCTTTGATCCAAAGAGGAAGAGATGACAGTGTAACAAGATAATCCAGAACATACTGATAACACGCAGTCCATTAAGAACACCAAGATTAGATCGAGATGGTTTGGCATTCAATATAAAACGAACATTAGTAGCAGCAGAGAACGACATCAATAAACCATCAAATATACCTGTAGAATAGATTGCAAACAAAATAAGAAAAGAAGAAGAAGTAAATCAAAGCAGAAGATACAGATTATTGATGAGAGAAAGAGGCTAAGATAGTGTATTTTATCAAGTTGTTTTTTCTTTATATAGAAGGTTGAGTCTTGGGAAGTTATACACAATTATAAGCTTTTATCATTATTTATGTCATTTTTCAGTTTGAAATAATATCAAGCGCCATGAGCACCGAAAGGTGGACCTGTGCGCTATACAAGTAGCCACTATTATTATTATTATTATTATTATTATATAGAAAAACATAGCCCCTTTCTTGGCTCTGAGAATGCCCACATATTCGTAATGGGAGAAGAAAAGGTAAAGTATTTGGACCAATCTCCCATGCTAGATGATTAAATAGTCCGATGTACAGATGTAAACATTTCAGGGTACAGAAAGAGTATATAAAGAAGAAACCAAAAGCACTTTGCTTTTTAATATGACCTCAATAAGACTGGAGGATTTACCGAGTTTATTGTCTGTCTGTTTCTCTTCTATCTGTGTTTCAATCGATCGTTGTATTGATGTCATCATCATACTTTCGATAGCCTTGCCTTCCATGGTACCAGGGTATGCTTCTTTGGGTGGCATCTCACCTCTCCACTCATCCTGCAAATGGTGCACATATTAGCAACCAAGCAAAGTGGTACCATTATCGGTGATTTAAAAGAGTTCCTTCCTACCGGTGCCCACTTAACATCTATAGTATGGAGAGTGGCAAATCTAGATTAATGTCTTGCTAAGAACATTACTGCCGAGGCGGGACTTGAATCTCGAAACATGTGATCCACGGTCCGAGGACGTAGCCACTAGACCATATAGTCTCTGCTTATTCTTTATCAAATCAATTCAGCCACACTGTGAAGCATTTCCTGCAGATTGTGCACTACCACTGCCTGTTAATTTATATAGTTACATTCTTATTCACAGTATGAATATAACTACATTTCAAAACAAGGTGAACACGCCACAAATTGTGAAAAGCTTACAGTTTAATTGCGACTCGTTTACCAAAAAATACTGTAAATTCTAGTGGAGATTGCCATATTTTCAAGCATTTCCACATAACACTATTTTCTCTGTTACATCATCTCAATATCGAATGTGAGAACATTTTTTTACATTGACTGCTGCTGCCTACAGTGAAATACGATTTGGAACTGAACTTTGTGTTTACATAATTGCAATTAAAAACCCAAACTACAGGATATTCATGAATCCTAAATTGATTAAAAAATATACAAAGATAAATACTCTAATATATGTACTCCATATCCCTCGCCAATTATGATGTTTTCATAGTGCCTTCACAGAGCAGTCGCTAAGTGGTAGTTTGCAACTGGTCATCAATGTTTCATACTCACATCATTCGTTGACGGGTTTTCTTCATCTGAAGGAATGTATTTCTCATTGACCAGACCATTAACCCCGTCGTTTGTGATCATTTGATTCGGAGGACCTCGTGTGGATTCTGAAGAGATGCAATGTTTTCGTATATAGAGATCGTATATAGTTGCTACTAACACCACCGCAGCAACTACGCAGAAAAACGTCCTGTAATTAAGAAATAATAAAATATAAGTTCAAAATTGCACTTTTATATACTTTCTAAATTGACAAGTTGCAATAACACAATAAAAAATATATCATTTAAGATAAAAGAATTAATATACAGAGAGTGAACAGACATGACACGTTGGTATTAATATCAAAATCATCATTGATTTTGCAAATTATCAATATATATATGTTTGAATATTATACAAATAATACACAGCAGTGAGGGGTAATTTTGCTAATGCCCGAACAAAATTATGTGTATTATTTGTTTTATAAGATGATGTTTTGTTTGTTTTATAAAATGATGTTTATAACAATATATTACTAATGACCGGCCATTAGAATTGGATAATGACCGGTCATTATTCAAATTACGCGTTAGGCAAAAGGAATGCCTGGTCACGTGTACGCTTTCAACCAATCATGTAATTAGGATCCACGTCTTCATCTTATAAATCATACTTACAGTACAGCGATAGCGTCTGTATCCCATGGGGGCCGAGCTAGACATACGAAGGTGAGTCCGGGATCAGTGCTGTTTACTAGGAGTAAGGACACTGGGGGGGGGGGGGGGGA
>BEXV01000582.1:137383-156108 GCA_003118195.1 Hemicentrotus pulcherrimus | reverse complement strand
TGATATCAACTCTTTGTAATACAGGGCCCTGAGTGGAAAATGGTAGAGAAAATGAAAGAGATGCAGAAAGATAAAAATCATTTGAAATCATAATCTGACCTGTTTGAGATGATATTAGGGTAGTATGTAATTTGATTGTTATCAATCAGCTGCTCATTGTGTTTGATGAAGTCTTGTTGACGTTGATATGCTCTGATGGTGCTTGTACCAACTATTGTCTCAGAGAAATGTGAGTAGATGGGTGATCGTGACACTGACTCAAGTCTCTTCAGCTGACGGGATGTACAGATGTAGAACCGCTACAGAAAGGATAACATAATAATAAATATAATTACATGATGAAAATTGAATGACAGTTTTATCTCTCAAATTGAATGACCCTTTAAAGCATTGCTTCTATAGTTTTTGTTCTGGTTTATTACCTCATAAATAAACTTTTTAAATTGTAATTTTCACACAGTTTTTTTAGGGGCTCTGACATCCTTTCTAATGAATGGTTCTGCCTTTTGGGGGGTGTTTTTGTAATGCAAAGTTATATTACTTCTTTTTTACCATTTTCTGTGCATAGGCTACATGTGGATGGGGTAAAATTGACCTGCTTTTCACAGACTTTGGGGATTAGTGTGACTGCTACCATTCAAGTTACCATAATCCTCCAGAGATAATGTGTAAGTCAATGCCATTACAGATACTTGTACAATATATTCAATTTTACTATAATAATTAATATAAAACATGATGAAGTTTAACAAAACAGTTAATAAAAAAACAATCAAACATTGACATTCCATTTGTGCATTTCTAAAAGGCAAGACAATTATATGCATGCACTATTTTATATGCTGCTAAAATTTTCCAACTCATGAATCTAAGCAAATATTTCCATAAGCAAATTTTAATGATTCCAAAAGACAATTGTAATATAAAAATATCCTTCATTAAGGCATGTTCACATATGAAGTGGTAATCCTCAGCAGCTTTTTTTTAAAGCGTGTGAATAAATGGCAAGTGCATGCAACAAAGATCCTACATGTATTCACTGAGGTTTGTCTTAGTATAATAGATGTGGTTTTACCACATCACATCTGAATGAGGCCATAACATGTAACTTACAAAACAGTGCTGCAATTTGTCTGCACAGACATCAAATTAGTAGCCACTCATGCAAAGCAAATAATAAAGGAATTGGGTAAAATCAAAACAACATTTTAGAAACATATAAACCCAGAGCACCCAGGGCAAGAGGCACCACTAAAGGGGTCGGGGAGTGTGTGATATCCCCAACAACAAAAAGAGATTATGTGAACAAAATAGATGCTTTTTTCACGCCTCAATGACAGATCTGAAAACTAGTTATAACAAATTAAAAAATGAATATGAAAATGAAATCTCAGAACTGTTTCTTCTGTTTTACCATTGTCAGCAAAATTAGATCTTACAAAACATTTTTTCTTTTAGCCCATTGACAAATCTTGGTATTATTTGTCTGCCAATTATGTCCCACACCCCTCCCCCACCAGTCAAACAAGGTTAGTGGTGTCTCTGAAAACAAATAATATTAGGTAATGGGTAAAAGCAAAGCAAATAAATAGTCACAATATTAGCAAACTTGTCAAATCAAATACAAATAATATTGGGAACAGGGTGAAATACAAAATACAGAGAGGTGCAAGGCAGCATGAAGTGCAGAAATAGGTATCCATATGGGCAACCAAATAAATATACAAGCAGTTTTAACATGATATACATTATTACCACTATGAGATTGTACTTTAATATGATGTTTTTCTTGGTATTATCTGTGTGATTTGCATGTTTTATATATGTATAAGATGATGCAGTTGACTGCCAAAGCATTTGAACTTTACTCTTTTAGTTTTATGTTTTGCAATGGAAAATGGTGAAATAAATATTTGTATACAATTTATGTAGTGGAGCTGAGAGGAGGAATATCTTTTATCAGAATATGCTACGTTTTATATGTCAAGTATGTGAGCAGATAGTATGTAAAACAGTACCAGTATATCTTTTCAAAATGAACAAATGTTTATTCATTATTTTTGTCAAAATGTGTGAAATCAAATTTCACAACTGTTTGGCATTATTTTCATTTGCAACAGTCAAGATTAAAGCTCACCTTTAAATTTTTTCAGCTAAATAAAAGTATGTTTTTTAAAGAACTGTCACTCGGGCAAATACCAAAAAATAAACTTGTTCATTTTAGAGAGATATACTGCTGTAAATGTATTTAACCAGAGAGGTATCAGATGATGCTGTTTTGCAATGCATGATTATGAGCACAACCATATTTGATAGATTTAATTAAATTATGTGTATGGTTGAATATGGAGCTTGTTCAAGGATCATTTTTGGCACACGTTGTCGTGAATGAATTGAAGAGACATTATGTGCGGTCACATCAATGCACGAACCTTAGGACATTCAGAGATCTCATTGCCTGGAATTATCCTGTTTCTTAATGTAGCGAGCGAGTGAAGCAAGTGAGCCCGGTACAAATACTGGTATGTAAAGTCAATAGACAAGATATGATATATATATTTTGGGTACTTTGTTCTGAACTACGTGTAGAAGGCTATTCAGGCACTTCATTGCTCAGATATAGAGACATGCTCTATACCACCTGATATCATCATGTTTCTACATGTTGGGACCAAGCGAGAAATAAACACTTGACTAACTTTAAAATGCCATTTCCTCATGAAATTATATACTCTTTTGTATTGCCAAAATTCTCCAACGCAGAACCCTTAGAGATGTCTTCAGCACCCAGGTTGAAAAAACGCAGGCCTAGACCATGTGATTTAAAAACCAAAGGCAGTTTCAAGAAACCATCAGAAGTCCACGTTTACATTCATGAATATCCTCTACCAACATAGACATTTATCTTATTCAATGGAAGTCCACAAACTTTGACCTCTACAGGTTCCTGTAACAGGCCAAAGTACTTCTAAACATTGGCATCCCACAATGACATGACACTTGATGGGATTAATGACAGCTGGAACTATGTATGTCTGGTCACAGCACTGTGACAGACAGATATGAAGTATTTCAAGTTTCAAGTTTCAAGTTTTATTTATCTTTCTTTCATAGCACACTTTACAAATATGACATTAATATTACAAGTTTACAGAATATGGCGTTACAAAGGAAAGATGAGGTGACCTTGGTTGAAAGCAAGGCTTGTGGATTTAAGGTCCCTCATGAGTAGCTAATATGAATATGTCCTAAAAGAACAAAACTCGTCAAATAAGAATAATGCATACATTTAAGTGCTAACAAACTAAACTAACTAAACAACTGACAAAATATAAACATAAATAAGTAAATAAGTATAATAAAATAAGATCTACTGACTACTAAATAATGGCTATAAACAAGAGAAACAGGAGAATACAACGAGCAACAGGACTGAAACGCAGACACACACAAAAAAAAAAGACAGACAGATGAATAGATGTAAGAGATGGGAGTAGAATTATGCTGACCTATATAGTAATTAATTTTCTTAAATATTGATCACAAATATTAATCTAGACGATATTTCTGAATACCGGTATAAACCATAAGCAACAAGATGAAATGAGAGACTTACAAAATGGTTCATTCAATACCAGAATTACTAGCAAATAACTGGAGCTTAGCATTTAGTAAATTGGAAGTTGAGATAAATAGCAAAATAGAGAGAAATCTTTGTGAATGGCTATTGTGGAAGAAAATGAGTGAAATAAAATGTGATGAACATAAAAATTCAAAAAGGCTTCATACAACATCGATTAGGATCATTTTTCCATCAAGTCTTCTGTAAACAAATTGATAAATAAACATATAAAATAAGGGTTTGAGAAAGACTCATAATAAATTGATTGCAAGATAGAAATTATCAAAATGGATCACAATTTCATGGATTTACCGGAGAAACAAAAACAAGACACGGTAGACCTAGACATAAGATAACAAGTTAGTCATTGCACTGGGATAAAATTGTTTGGAAATTAATAAACTCGTACCTGTCATCTAAGAATATGGAGATTGTGAGAAGAAAAAAAAAAATGGTCAGAATAAAAATTGCTTGCTCAGATGATCATTATTCACCAAAAATCATGCAATGAATTTAATAGAGATCATATGATGTAAACAAATGCGATTAGTATGAACTTTTTGTGCAAATACATTTTCCATATTCTGTGTGGAAGTGGAGGCGTAGTACATGTTGAGAAGTTCATGTAGATGTAAGCTCTGTCTGATAACATCAGTAGGTACAGTGTACATGTATATACTAGTCTATTGGCAATTAATTATTAATAATAATAATAATAATAATCTGTTTTTTTCATGTAGCGCTCAATACACCGATCCGACGATGTGTCTAAGCGCTTTACAGATATATTATTACCCCGGCCATCGGATTTAGGCTTGCCCACACACAATGTGTGCACATTTTCCACTCCCTGGGGAGCATTCCAGCCAGTCGCCATTTTACAGGCGAACACTTGCTCGTCCAACCACATGAACTTTCGCATCCTACCGGGTACCCATTTAACACCTGGGTGGAGAGTAGCAAGTGCAGGTAAATATCTTGCCAAAGGATATTAATGCCGTGTCGGGATTCAAACCCTCGACCTTCGCATCTACAGTCAAGCGCCTTAAACCACTCGACCACAACACTTTTATTTCAAAATCATTTCAAAAATAGCCATAACAAGCAAGCTAGTTGCTAGATTAGGGCTAAATTGTTCTGGCTCGCAAATTGAATAAGAATTATCTCTCAACGAATGAACTCATTTAATTGANGGGGGGGATATTTACTATATACTGAAATATGCGTTACAATTGCAAATAGATAAAATGATTGTTGAATGGATACATTAAGAACTCTTTAAAGGCAAGGACTATTCCATTGCTAGGGAACAAATCTCAAAGAGGCAAACTTTGATTATTGGTAAAAGATATTATACATACACGTTGCATGAAAACAAACAATTGTTCTTTCTTTGGACTAAAATTAAGTGTTCATGATATTTGGAACAACACTACAGTGTTAGTTATGTTTTATTATTCCATTCTTTTGAGGGTAGGCAGGGGGAGAAAAATCTGGATAATTTTCTAAGTTCATAACCTATCTAAAGTGACAAAATTACGGCACCCTGTTCAATATTTTAAATAAAAATGGTCTTCAATGGCATGTACGGTAGATATGAATGTATTAGATGTTAGACGCAATGTATACAGAATGATTTATTTTTGTTTACAATGTATTTCACATTTTCATGTTAACAGCTGTTTTGTTCTTATGTAAATTCATGTTATGATGATGAATGAGTTTTAAATCATGATCCTGCTTCTCTTTAGTTGTAAAGGCTAAATATTATCGCACATCCCATACCACCCATGTACTGTGGGATGCAGAGAATGATTACATGACTAATTCTGATGAATGAGTATGCACATGTTCATTGTTTCTGGGGCCTTTCATGGTTTAGTGTATATAATTGATTAAATTATAAATAGTGTGCAACAGTGAGGTTACCGGGTAGCCTTATTTTTTTATCTTTTTTTATTTGTTTAAACACTGAATGCAGAAATAAAAATTTGTATACATTTATTTGTAATTACAATGGGTGATTTTACACTCAACACCAGTTGAGGTTAGTATTTGATTGATGCTCAATCCTAATCTAACACCGAACATAAAATGAAAGAAAAGGGTTGACCTCTGACTTTATGATGCAGCTCAGGTTGCTGACCAACTATATTATATTTCTTTTTATGAAATGTTGTCTCCTAAACTGAGCATGACAGTCACCGGTTAATTTCTTGTACCATGCACATTTACTGGGTGCAAGCCAAATTTTCCTTTAATTATATAATGCAGCATTCTCTGCAATTAATATAAAAAAATGATCAAATGAGAAGTGAAATCAAAAATTGAAAACTCAGAAGATCTAAGAAGGTTTTGTTCCTTATTAATAAAAGTGTTTAATAGTGAGGCTTTATGAGATACTTCAGTAATCGTTGAATACTTCAAATAAAACATAAATTCTTCATCAAGAAAGTCATTGCTTCAGATACAGTGTATAAGATGTTTCGTCTATGGTTGATAGGATGAATACCTAGCCACTGTAAGTTAGGATATTTGTATTGGCCTATCAATAGCTTTGTTAGGATGCAAGCCCATTAATAATCTCAATGGCTGCATTACAACTTGATTATGTGTCTCTGAACATTAACATTAACACCAACACCAACGTAAAGTGTAAAATCACCCATTGTAAAATATGAATTACTGGTACATGCAAACGAAAGCCAAGAGCAATTATTAGTACCTGCATATAAATGAAAATCAGACTTAGAGGAAGAATGACGATGGTGAAGAGAGGTAGCACAGCACAGATGACTGCTATAGTCCTGATGTACTTGGTTGCTACTAGTAACATGGTCCTCATGTTCTCACCCATCGATGTATCCATCTCGTTTACATCCTTACCAAACCGGTTCAACATCTGACCTTTCAACGATGTCTCAAAGAATGTCATCGGATACCGGAGACACTCTACAACCATGTTATGATGCATGTGAGAGGTAGCCCTGACAGCGCCGATGTACAGTAACATATCTCCACAATATATCCACATGCCTGTCAAAGTGGCAAGGGGGAAGTAAGTTAGAGGGGTTTTTATCTATTTTATGAATAATATCAGTAATCATATTCATGTAGGAACACTCTTCAATGTATATATAATGATCATGGGGCATTCAACTCTAAATCTGGAAACGTTTTATAATATTGTTTAATTTTCTCATAATTCTGAAATAAAGGGAGCTTCCCCCTTTTTTTTTGTTTCATTAACCACCTAAATGAAAACCAGCTACATTTCTCCTCCTGCATTGTATGATTGACCGTTTGCTGCATTCTGGAGGAAACTACTACATGAATGGCATGGAAACATAATATACAAATAATATATGTTTGCTAGTGCATTAGTATATATGCACTGCACGCAGGTTAAGTCACATTAGGATATTGAACGAGATTTGTCCAGTTCATTGTCCGTCTCGTAAGTGACTTAACCAAGTTTTATAAGATAGTGCCTACAATACCATTACAAATTTGAGAAATTGATTAAAAACCCAATAAATAAGCAAAGAGTCGCACAATCATTAAGCAACCGTTTGCTTTATCGGATGACGTCACATCATGGAAGGTGGGCGCGCAGCCAAACACATGTATATGTACAATGCACGCCTTGGTGTGTGCGTATCATGCTGCCATTGGAAATTACATGCATTGCACATTGTATGCCACAGGTATGCCATTGGCTACATTCTTAAACCCTTCTTATAGCAACTGTTAATCCTCTATAAGTCACAGAGTTTCATTGTTTTGATTGTATCAAGCACTATATAAAAGCAGAATATTATTATTATTATTATTTTGTCATGTAATACAATGAGAAGGTTTCTGTAGTGCCAACCCCATGATTTGTGTACAGTGTGTTTCTACACTGATTAAACAATGATTTTGCTTGGAGAGTTGATGTTTTTTTCTTCACATGAGTGCAACATGAAAGCAAGTACTTTGTACCTGCTTACATGTACTGTAGTACACCTGTACAGCTGCTTGTAGTTAAGCAACAGGTGGACCTAGTATTACTAAAGGAGTGTCCTCTCTGAGGGACTGGAGGCTAAATGCTTAATAACCGAATGACTCTCATGCATCTACAGTTCTACCAAGTTTTTAAACTTGGGGGTACAGGTTACGAGAGCACTGCTTACCACTAAGCCATCACAAACTACATCAAAATGAATCAAAGAACTTTGGTGCACGACAAAAAGACTAGTAGGTGAGAAGGGATTGGGACACATGCACTCAGGATATTGGGAACAGCAACTCAGATGTTACAACAAAAAAATCTTGAAATGTTCATGCATTATCACAGGGGACTGCAACCATTTTGTTTAAAATAAATCCACTGATTGATAATATGCAAAATGGTGAGGAGCAAAAAACGGGGTGAGGTATTCAATGATTGGTGAGCTGCTGACCTGAACTACAACATAGAACGTAATGAGTGGGACTGCCACTATCATAAACCAAGGAGTTGAGAAGCAGATGATGATGAATGAGAAGATAGTATCTAGGGCACAGGTCAGGAAATCATCCAGCTTCTCTGGAAGGTCGTGGTCGATGACATCCACGTCTTTAGAGAAATGGTTGAGATGACTACCACGTTGGATGGTATCAAAGAGAGCCATTGGATAGCGAATGACGGCATTGAGAAGATGAACATGAAGGATACGACCAGATAAGATGGTGCCTAGACGAAGGATGCTGACGGCTGCGATTGCTATGACGCCTGATCAAAGAGTTTTAGATGGATAAATCAGAAAGAAAATGATATGACTGTAAATCTAACTA
The DNA here is from genome assembly GCA_003118195.1 of Hemicentrotus pulcherrimus. Taxonomy (NCBI): domain Eukaryota; kingdom Metazoa; phylum Echinodermata; class Echinoidea; order Camarodonta; family Strongylocentrotidae; genus Hemicentrotus; species Hemicentrotus pulcherrimus. Next base: position 147,668 of record BEXV01000582.1, on the reverse strand, counting down.
ACCTGTCATCGATGACATAGCATCATTGAAAACCTATCTGCACTTGTTTGGCCAGGAAGGATTAGACCCCCTGTGTGGTCACTGGCAGGTGGTTATCTCATCAAATCAGCTCTCAATTAACATTAGAAAAAGGGGACCGTGGGGGACCAATGGGTACCGCTTAGGAATTGTTAGATATATAGGGCGCAAGAAGCTACAAGTAGTGCAGTCCCGCTATAAGCTTTTAATATGAGTAAGAGTCAGAATCGTGAGGCAAATGAACGGAAAGAGATTGATCATGAGTAGCATGAGATTGAAACACACATTGTTTTATGAATGTGCTACATTAGACTTAATGAGAGTAGGAGACACATTAGCACAGTAATGCTTGAAAATCTGATCTCTGCCTTTTCATCTTCCTCTAGGAAAAATGTCAAATGTTCATTTTATCATGAAAAATGGAATGAAAAAATACCTGTTAACCCTAGAAGCAAAGACAAATTGCATTTAGTATTAATTTGATGACTTTATGTAACACTCAGAAAACATTGAAGATATCCCGATATATCTTCTCTGGAACTACAAAAAAATAACTCCTTTCTGAACAAGTTTCTTGTAGCTTTCTTCAATTACAAAAGTCATCAAGGCTTTCATCAATATCATCAGGTAATAGAAGGCTGTTGAAAATATTTATAGGTTACTGTTTAAGAAGGGATAAAGAAGGAATGAGAATAAGCTGCATCTTTTTCTGCTGCACAGCTTGCTCGCACATGTACATGTAGCTGATCAAATCAACCTGTCAAATAATCAAATAAAAGTGAAAAGTAGAAAAAATATTGAAGAGAAATAAAGAATGTTTTACTTTTTTCTGAACATTTAATTGTCGAAAATAATATCACTAGTGATATTCGTTTGTCTCGCAATGTGGTCAATAAGGAATCTACAAAAAACACAATGTTTCGTGAGCTATCTGCAACACTTCGTCTGGTGATAAAAACTAATGTAAGCAAGGGTCTTTTATACTTTACAGGAGGACCAGCAGAGCGGTCTATAATTTGATCGATAATTGGAACAATAACGCACAATGCCTATTGGTCAACGCCCACACGGTGATCGACCAATCACCAGGCCGCTGGTAAAATGCATCTCACTTTTGAAATCTCCAATTAAACCACCCTAAAAATACCACACGAGAAGACAGCAGTTTGCAATCATATTTAGAGGTTGGCAGAAGCTCAATCTTCATGTTAGAAATCCTTTCTTTGCTTCTAAGGAACACTAGATTTCTTTAATTGCAAGCCTGTCTGAACTATTGACAACTTGTGCCCTCCAATTTGTCACAAGACTAGTCAGCATTTTTTCTAACCCAGTCCCTATCAAAGGATCAGGATCCCATGAAGACCACTAGATCAGAAACTTTCCTAGACTGGTTCCCAACTCCCTATCAAAGGATTATGTACTGAAAAGACATCAGGGCCAGATACTGTCCTGTCCTGTCCTAGTTGCTATCAAAGGATCAGGCGCTGACAGGAACAGTCCGATCAGGGCCCCTTGCATCAAATTTACCACTGATGGTAACAAAGAATCAAAGAACTATAATTATTGTGCTTATTTCATTTTTTTTAGTGGTCTTTTAGGATATTATACATGAACATACATTGCTCCAGACATATAGTACATGTAGGTTACTACAAGCAACAATTACCAAGCAGATTTAAACAGGTATCGGTATTAGGTAATGCAAATATTAGTTCGCTCTTGTTTTCCAAGCATATAAGTGGATACATTTAAAACAGTGCATTATTTCAAGAACAAATAAAAATTAAGGCGTGCAATATATATGTAACTTCTTGTGACCATTCAGCATATATACAAACCTGCATAAGGCAGTAGAGTACCACACATGGAACAGAAGTTGGAACAAACCAAGGCGTTGAAAAGCTGACAACAACTATAGAAATGAGAGCCTCCAGGATGCACAAGATGACGCCCTCTACCTTCAAGAACAGTGTATAATCTACTATATCCATGTCCCTTGAGAAGCAGTTCAGGAGCGTCCCTCTCAAGGTGGTATCTAGGAACCTCATGGGGTATGCCAGTACAGCCCTTAGGAGCATGGCATGTAGAGACCCTGAGGATACGATGGTTCCATAACTCAGAAGTAGCAGAGCAAATGTCGCAACTACACCTGCGTTAGATCAGGGATTCTTACGTTAGGCAGAACAGAAATAGAATATGACATCATGCCGTGGGTCATGGCATATCTCTCGCACCTTGGATGATGGATCATATATTCCAAATGGAGGGCATCTCTACACCCCTCCCTTTCTGATTAATAATGTCATGTTTTTTTGTTCTTATTGTTTAATTGTAATGGTTCACATTTTGATGCAATGCTTCAGATTATATTTGTCATCATGCTTGATAGCATTATGATCATTTAATTAATGAAGAAAGGAGTGAGTAAAACTATTGCCTGGAGCCAGGGGTGATCCATTTATAGAATAATAACAGATTCAAAAATCTTCTTTCTGTTCTTATTTGATATCTTTACTAGCCAGGATCAAATCATGTGAAGGCTGGTGATTCAAAGATTCCAGTTATAGTGCTTCGTGCACCTGAGTATAAACTCAACTGCTCTAGTTTGCTAGTGGATAGTTTGCAAGAGGCATATCAAATAACAATTTGGGCACCAATTCACAAAACCGTTGTGGGTACAAGTTGTGGGGACATCCCATTGAAATATGTGTTTATTTGTAATACATGGGTATCAATGGGATGTCGCTGATATGGCACTTATGATGGTTTCATGAAACGATGTCCTAGTAACACCTGATATCACCTGTTATTACAAAACCAACAAAATCATCAAAATACCAGACAAATTATATATGTACTTTTTTTTTGCAGCGCAATCTCTGTCCGATTTCTATATTGTCTATATTGAAGAAAAAAATGTGGTTTATTTTCTTATTTGACGCACAGTTAACAACTTAATCATTCATACCCCTTGTAAATGTGATTTTTTTTTTTTTTTTCATTACTCAAGAATGAAAGGTGGACTGACTGAATCGAGAGCCTTTTGTTAAATACTTTAAATTGTAAGATTTAATACTTCACATTCTGAAGCAAAATAAATTACTTTAACAAATTACTAAACTTGTTAACTGTATTATGCATTTTTTTGTTTATTATGAATGTTTTATTTGTCCACTGTATCCATTGTTGTGTCACCCTGTACTCTGTTCTATAGAACAGGTAGACTGGGTGTATTCGTGCTCCATGTATTGATTAATAAAAGATGATTTCTTTCAAAAACATAAATGTATGGTCTCTGCATTTATTCTGCCCTACTGCTCGATTCTCCTTTTTGTAATGCAAAAATAAGAATTTCAGTCACTATGAACTTTATCTAGGCAGGTTTTCCATCACCTAAGCTTATATCGTGCTATAGCAAAGAGATTGTAAAGAGAAAATAACTCATAAATTACAGGGTGACGTGTCGAACCATTGGTGAACCGAAAGCAACAGAGAAAAATAACATGCAGAAGAGGTGTTTAACATCCATATTATACACAAAAATAATACAGTTCTCATTTCCAATACACACTCCTACCCGTGCGGGAATAAAAGTTTCTTAGCAATCATACTGGACTTACAAACCAAGTATATTTCAATATAATGTTGAATGCGTGCTTGAAAATCATTAGTAGGTTAGGAGAAACAGTATCAAACATGACAAAAAAACATATATGTGCTAAGAGATTAGGATACCTGGACTATGTAATAGAATATGCCAATGGGTGGTATAATGATCATAAACCAAGGCGTGGAATAGGAGATCACAGCCAACACTGACAAGACTCTCAGCAAACAATCCAGGAAGGAACGTATCTTGATTGGGATTCCAACGTCAATTTCATCCGTTTCCTTGGCAAAGCAGTTGAGTAGCGCCCCCTTGAGTGTGGTATCATAGAAGGACATTGGGCAGCGGAGAACGTTTGTAAGGAGCAGAGAATGGAGGTATCTGGAAGCAAAGACGCCTCCGGTGTAGAGCAAGAAACAAGCAGTGGTAATGAAGAAGCCTATGCAGAGTGTTAATTGAGGTAAAGGATGTAGAAGCAATACATAGAGATGAGTACCAGGGTATATCATTGATAAATTTGAATGTAAATGTTAGATAGTTGCAAGCAAAGCAAGCATGTTTTTATCTATCTATCTCTCATATACCTGTACAGTGAAGAAAACCACTGCTATGGGTAAGATCATCACAAGGAATAAAGGCGTGGCATAGGAGACAAGAAGAAGAGCAGTCATCCCCCTGAGATAACAATTAAGAACAGAGCGAAACCTGTGGGGAACGGTAATGTCAATCCCATCCATTTCAATGCCAAAGAAGTTGATGAAGGAACCCTTCAAGGTGGTGTCAAAGAATGATGCAGGAAATCGCAGAACTCTCTGGAGAAGGATCTGGTGAAAATGACCAGATGCTCTTACCCCTGCCTTGTAGAAGAGGATGTAACTAGCATACAGGAAGACCCCTGGTACAGGAGATGGAGGTCGGGGGAGTGGTAAGAAAAAAAAGTTGATTAATTTGAATGACAAGTCGATCTCCACTTGTACATGACAATAATTATACAGTAGGCTTGCGGTTGCACCATGTCAGAGAGGGGGAGGATTGGGGAGTCTTGAAATGGACTCTCGGTAATCTGTTGTTTTTTTAATGGTTTGTAGCCCTGAAAAGGACTGTTGGTGTAGTCTTGAAAAAGACTGTCGGTTATCTTTCTTAGTTTATAGTTCTAAGGAGAACTATAGCGCCGTTTGGAGAGGATTGGTGGGAGGAGTGGCTCGACGTTTCAAACAGGTTGACTATCCGCTGTCAGGAGTAGGGAATAGCTGGCGTGCGTGAGCTTAAGTCACCGGGATGCGGTGCAACCTCAAGCCTACTGTATATCTACATCACCATACAAGCCTATACTCATAAGCAGCATCTATGAATTGTTTTTCCTAGGATGGAATGTTTGGAAATGGACAAAGTGGCATAGAGGCGGTGGAGTATTAAGAGACAATGAAATTAGTAACACCCTCTATATGATAATAGTCAGCATTCTTTTACCTTTCTTTTCTATCTTTTTTTGAAGCAATGAACTGGATAATTTGTTGCTGATAATCCATGAAAACCCCTAAGGCAATTTCTCTTTCATTTTCTGTTTAGCCTGATTCAGTGACAGTTGTCATCTTTTGATGAATTGTATTTTTTCTCCATTTTTCATTCTTGCTTGCTACATTGACAGTTAGTAAGACTTTTTTCATAAATTTACACACACACACACATAAACAAACACATTTAACTTTTATATCACAGATATCCTTAACAGAGAGACAAAGTCACTTCTAAGCAACTCATAATATATCATTGTCTACCTGCCTAGAGACCAATCCATGTTTAAGACTATTCTTATCAAAAGATCTCTTAGATAGAGGTTAATACCCTATGCTTGCATCCAAACACAGAGATATTAATGGTTTATGTGATACTCAACTACCTAAAGTGTATCATCTGTAATCATTAGATATGACATGGAGACATTGTCCATTCATCATCTATAGCACTCAATATCAATTATAAATAATATACCTGTTAAAGCACAATATTACTGATGGTTTCATCATTAATAACATAAAATCAATCAACAGAGGGGGCACCTCAGATGCACCATGGTTCAACAATAATTTATTCAAAGAGCAGAAAACAAACATAGAAAATGATCTACAATTCAACTGCAATCTATTGCAATAACCTATGATATGTAAAACTTGGCATGACACATTGTCCTGTATAGGATTCTGAATACTTTAATGCACACTGTGAACATTGATTTATTTGACTAGAAGGAACTGTAAAATGTCAAGTCAAAGAAAAGGCTCAATCCATCACAATCAGAGATATTCATGTTGATCCTATCAATTTTATGACCTAAAATGAAATTGTCTAAGATTCTACTAGTCATACCAATAGAAATTTAATCTGGGAAGGTTTTGCATATCTAAATTCATATCTAATGCTATTGCAACTTCATTCAAAATTTGATTACATTGGATCATAAAGTGTGATGTGGGCATCAGTCGTAACCATAGCATGATACATTATCAAAGGTCACATCATGGAGCTCCAAATAGTTCCCTCCTTTACAGATTGTATGCGGGAGGGAACTATTTGGATCTCCATGAAATGACCTTTCAATCGCTTTTGTGTGAGCTGTCACAACTATCTCTCCCGATATGCTATGGTCTTAAAGGGGGTGTAGCATGGCAATACTGGTTAACACCATCTATGACTTCTTTTGAACAACTGGACGTAAACAAATGGACTTGATTAACGGTCAGCGAGCGCTAGCGTTCCCGAAACAGACCAAGTTCTCCTCACTGTTCGTCTATAGTCGTTTTATACCTGATTGGCCCTGAGTAAGGCAAGAGGAAAGACACATAGTCTCATCATGCTACACCCCCTTCAATGCATCATTCCCAAGCTAGTACATCATCATCTATGCACATGTATATATTGGAACACAGTGACACGTTTAACAAAGCTTTTTTCAATGGCAAATGACAAAAATCAGTGACAATTCTGTGGATAACCAATCAGAAGCAAGGATTTCAGTAGCTTATAACGAAAGCTGTCTTTTGGACAAGTTTTGTGAAATGCCCCCCAAGGCTCTCCTTTATCAATGCATCATGTCTGAATAGTTTCTTACCCTGTGTTAGTCCAAGCAATGCATAGACAGTGAGATATCTATCCCTCACGGAGTCTGGTTGGGTTCCGTTAACCAAGGGTTCATTACTCCAGCGGCTCAGCCATAGGTTCCCTGCCACGGAGGTGATGTTGAAGAGCATGTAGAGGGCCAAGATGAGGGCGGAGAGAGGCACACCGATGGAACGGATGTAGGCCCAGAAGACTGCCAACTTGACCTGAACAAAGCATTCCATAGTAATCATGTTGTATTAATCAGTAGCTTGTACAAGCCCTTCAAAGTGAATGGTTTCCATTACAGTCAAACCTGTCTCTTAAGGCCACCCGAGGGAAACCAGCCACTGTAGATAGGTGGATTTTCTAGACAGGTTCTACAATACACATTTCTTCTTAGAGGAGAACAACATAGTTAATCTTTATACGAAGGTGGCCTTTTTAGAGAGGTTTATAGAGATTGATTTGAATGTATATGTAAATATCTATCCATCAAAATGCACTTTCATCCAATATGCTTATATTTGTCTCCATAACAATGCATGGTTAAATGTTTGTCCTTCAAGACTCATAAGAATAGAATTTCCAACAAAATTGTTGACAATAGTTGTCTACCTGCATCTGATACAGATAAAGTATGATTCTACAACACAAGAATGAAAATGTACCTTCATATCCAGTGGAAAAGGCACAATATAAATTGCAACTATTATCATCAAGATACATTTGCGTGTTTCAATTATTGTTCTTAATTGTATGAACAGGTCAACGATACAAGAGTACAATATAAAGAAGGTCAATTGTATTTTTAATTTGTTTGCATTAGTGCCCCTTGTATTTAATTTTATCAATAAACACCACATAAAACAAGATAAATTAGAAATTGAAATAAATTCAAAAGTTAACATATAAAAGAATGTAATTATTTGAAAAGTAATGTTTCTTACGTTGCCCAGCTTTGCCTTCTCTGCTCGTATGATCTTCTCCTCTGTATCACCCATCACAACCTCATCATATGCCTCCGTCTTCATTACTTGGTCTGTCTTCTTACTCGGTGTGTTGAAGATATCATACTGTGATATAGCCTCTATGCCTTTTCTGTAAGAGACACAGATAAACACATCATACTGATTGTCATTATCATTACCCACAGCTAACAACTAAATTATTCATACCCTTCCCAAGTTTTGAAATTAAAAACAATTGATTTGTCCAAATTTATGTTTCTTCAGAATGTGAGATAATAAAGCTTACATCTAAATGCATTCAACAGAGGCCCTAATTCAAGTCCACCTTTCATTCTTCAGAATGTGAGATATTAAAGCTTACATCTAAATGCATTCAACAGAGGCCCTAATTCAAGTCCACCTTTCATTCTTCAGAATGTGAGATATTAAAGCTTACATCTAAATGCATCCAACAGAGGCCCTAATTCAAGTCCACCTTTCATTCTTCAGAATGTGAGATATTAAAGCTTACATCTAAATGCATCCAACAGAGGCCCTAATTCAAGTCCACCTTTCATTCTTCAGAATGTGAGATATTAAAGCTTACATCTAAATGCATCCAACAGAGGCCCTAATTCAAGTCCACCTTTCATTCTTCAGAATGTGAGATATTAAAGCTTACATCTAAATGCATCCAACAGAGGCCCTAATTCAAGTCCACCTTTCATTCTTCAGAATGTGAGATATTAAAGCTTACATCTAAATGCATCCAACAGAGGCCCTAATTCAAGTCCACCTTTCATTCTTCAGAATGTGAGATATTAAAGCTTACATCTAAATGCATCCAACAGAGGCCCTAATTCAAGTCCACCTTTCATTCTTCAGAATGTGAGATATTAAAGCTTACATCTAAATGCATCCAACAGAGGCCCTAATTCAAGTCCACCTTTCATTCTTCAGAATGTGAGATATTAAAGCTTACATCTAAATGCATCCAACAGAGGCCCTAATTCAAGTCCACCTTTCATTCTTCAGAATGTGAGATATTAAAGCTTACATCTAAATGCATCCAACAGAGGCCCTAATTCAAGTCCACCTTTCATTCTTCAGAATGTGAGATATTAAAGCTTACATCTAAATGCATCCAACAGAGGCCCTAATTCAAGTCCACCTTTCATTCTTGAATTATGAAAAACATAAAAAACATCAATTTACAAGGGGTATGAATAATTTAGTCAACTGTTTATCTCTCTCGTACATTGCATGTATAAACATAATTTGACATTAATCCACCCTTTACTTTGAGATTCATTTGCTTGTTATTTGGTACTTGTTAATCAAAGGTGCTATTTAAAATTCCTGTTCATGAAACGAAAAAGCTACAGACAATTGAGTTCAAGAAACTTTATTGGTATGGACAGAATATAAAGATTATTATCAGCAATACCGGTACCTATTTTTTTTAAATCAAATATTGTCAATGTTTTTATTTTTTATTTTGTCTATATCATAAAAAGAACATGAGCAAACTGCATCGTCTATATAATTATGTGGTTCTTTATTTTCATATATAAAGCAGTTGATTTACCTTAGTTTCCTAGCTTTTCCTCTGAGTGGTTCTAGGTTTCTTGTTGGCTCTCTGTCATCTGTTAGATCTTCTAATGATATATTGACTGGTTAGGAGAGAGAAACAGTGAAATAGATATACAATATGAGTCAGTTGATCTAATGCATGTTTACTCACAACAAAGAAATGTAACAAAATTGTAACATGATTAGCCCACTAGTGACATAACACTAGAAGCAGAAACAAATATTATATTATAAACATCATCACAATCATCATCACCATCACCACCATCATCGTAACATGCATTGAGAAATATGTTACTTGACAGATAAAAACCATATTTCAATGATGGCCACTTAATCTTATCTGCCTGTAAAACCAACCTGGTATATCTTCTTCCTCCTCCTCTTCCTCTTCCTCATCTTCCTTCTCATCTGCATCTTGGCTGTAGTTCCGAAGAAACTCTGCGAACGCACCGTTCTGATCCAAGAGATCCTGATAGGAGCCAACCTCAGAGACAGAGCCATCTATCATAACAATGATCTGATCGACCTGAGGTAGGAAGCTAATCCCATGAGTTACCAGGATACGAGTCTGTCAAGAAACAAGATTATCAAGATATCATCTTATAGATCTAGTTCTCTCTCATAACAATTATCTGATCGACCATTCAATAGACACAATGCTTGTTGGTGAAAAGAACATAATGTGGATGAGTCTGAGAATATCAAAATTTGACAAATTTGGCTTTAATCTCTTGAATCTGTGTCTGATTTTCAAGCATTTAACAACAGATTAGTGATCGATTCTTCTAAAATGACAGATCTTTTATTGCATCATTGTTTTAATGATAGCAAATATATATTTTTTTCTAATCTAAGAGATCTATTTGTAAGCAGCAGCGAACCATTTCCATAGGCACATGTGGGATTCTCCTCCAATCAGAGACTGCCAGAGTGACTAGCTGTCAACAATTATCTGTTGATACCTCAAGTACCTACTGTTTGCAAATGCATAATGTATCACCCCTCCCCCCCCCCCCCC
>BEXV01000582.1:72882-84870 GCA_003118195.1 Hemicentrotus pulcherrimus | reverse complement strand
GAGTGCACGAGTTGTTAATGTGTTAAATGTTATGAAAAAGTCATCAAAGGAGTATTACCATTGTGACCTACTGGAGACTGACATGAAATGACATGAAAAGTGTTTAACAAAACCACTGGATATGGAGACTATGCCACAAAATCGATTTAGTCTTTACGTGTATTCCTGTCGTCTAGGACGCTTTGTGAGGGCGTTATTGTTCAGATAAAAGGTTTTTCTTTCTTCTGTCATGCTCTACTACATGTTCACTGTATAGGACCTATACTGCAATGACGCAACCTCTTCACCATCATACATATTAGCATTTAGTTTAATACATGCTTGTCTTTTACTCAACAAGTTATGGCTGACATCCAGAAGCTACTTCTAACTTTCTGTTCAACAAACATGACATGAAGAAAGACCTCGATGTAACAGACAATTAAAGACTAAACAGTGTCAAGGCACTCGGCTCTAGTAATGGTAAGTGATTTTTCTTCATTTAGTGAAAATTTCACACCATCCAAATTATGACATTAGTATCTACTTATTTTAAGAAATCCAGTTCACAACGTCACTTCATTTTCTTCTGGATCTTAATCTAAGGCATGTTGGGCTGATGTAAATAAGAACAATAGTCATCCGAATACGTCATCTTTAATCTAATTCCTATAAAGATGGTTAGAGGGAACACTGACACAAAATGTTGCCTTGCTGTTCAATGTAGGCATACACACATGACATACAAGTGGTACAATTTGAATGCTCTATAATAGAAAATTGTATTGTGAACAATATCAGCTTCTTATATGTCATATTAGTCAAGTCTTCCATCCAATGCGATCACAACATATTAGTTTCATGCAGTGGATTAAAATAGAAAGTTGTGCGTATTTACATTTCTGTTGTCTATTTGGACCAATGTGAAATAGGTCGTACTCCATTGGAATATTGCGTTGCTGTATATTATGTTAAAGTGTAAGCATTGTTTACACATAGTCCTGACAGCCGGAGAATGATCAAAAGATCGTGAGAAATAGAACCATGTATTTGAAGAACAGGACAAAGAAGATGGGAAAATGTATTTGTGACACCAATGAGTTATGAGCTACCATAAGTTCTTGTGAAAATTGTGATCAGTGATAACAATAATATTGATGATGGTGATGATAATACTACTGCTGCTTCTACATATGCTATTACTAATAAAGTTATTATTAAGTATTTGGCATTACCTGTAATAATAATGATAATAATAATAATAATAATAACAATAATAATAATAATAATAATAATAATAATAATAATAATAATAATAATAATAATAATAATAATAATAATAATAATAATAATAATAATAATAATAATAATAATAATAATAAATAATAATAGTTACTCATTAATGATTACGGTAATAGTATATTTTGTTAATACAACACATAACGATTAAACGCTTTCTCCTATTTACATTTCAACAAATCCTGAAAATGTTACCAATCTGCTTTATAATTAGGTTCTCATTGATCTCACATACTCATTGTGTACCATCTCAACTTCTTGTGCCTGGGCGGTGCCTGGGGCTCTGCCGAATTCGTTTGTAACTATATAGAGGCTTCTAACTTAGGAGTAATTTAGGGAAGAGCCCTATCATACGATTCGTGTCAAGTTCTCGATTTTAGTTTCAATTAAATAACCATGCCACACAACAATACTTCTACGAAAACGTGTTATCAACTTTAAAAAAAAAAAAAACTAATGTGCTGATTTGTCTTTCCTTTTTCCCCCCTCCCCCACACAAACATTCACAGAATCGACATGATCGAAGTATTATTTTGAATACATGGTGATTGAGGATATCCAGCATGGCGATCTATGTTAATGACGGTCATCATGGCGACCATTACCAATGGCGTCGAATGAATAACATCAAAGGCCTGGTATTTTCAGCTGTCATAGTGTTTGTAGCGGGTATTGTTCTCTCCATTTTGACAGGGGTACCATACTACGGTGGTCTTATCTGTACTACCGCTATATTCATGGGCTTCTTGGGTTTCTTCTTACTTTGGAAGTATAAAGGGTCAAGACGAGTTACAGTGGTATCAACGAGCGGAGGACATCAAGCAACCACTGTCCAGAGCTCGTCAATGATGAGCCATTCATACCAACAAAGCATGCAACAAACAGTCAGGTCGCATAGCATTGTCAGTATGACCAGTCGGACCAATGTCCAACGAAGTAGCAGCGTTGCACGCCTACAAGATTCTGGAGTGTTGGGATGGGGTGGTGCCCCTTCCTCGCAACCTGTTGATAATGGATGGATGGCAAATGGTAATCCAGCACGTGGTGGACATACACAGCCTCCTCCTCCTCCTCACGCAGCGCAACCAGGGACTGCATCCCGACCTGGAGACTATCCGCAACCAGGGGGTTACACTCAACCCGGAGGCTACCCACAACCAGGAGGCTATCCACCACCAGGGGGTCACACTCAACCTGGAGGCTTTACTAATCCTGGTGGTAACAGACCGTAAGTTAAGATCCTCACTCTTTCCATCTCTAGTTGAATTTCTGATGTCACTTGCAATTTCACTTTTGTTTTTGTATAATTGATATTGGGCCGAGAATTGATGTTAAGGAAACTTGCAAAAAATGTTATGTCGAGAAAAGAAATTGACAAATGACAAATTATTTAGGTGTTACTAAAAAAAACGTAATGGTTGAACATTTAATTTTTTAATATATTTTCATCATCCTTGAAAGAGTGACGTTTACACATAATCATCAGTCATATATTGGAATTTTGATGTTCGTCATAATATTATTCTGTTTAAAGAAGGCCTGTTTAAACGGATTCATGACGCATGTACCATGTCCTTATTGATTCAGGTTAGATGTTGTTTCGTTTTAATCAATTTAATGAAAATAGAGATTTGCTATAGTCCAACTTCCATGTTTCTAATCACAAGACTCACCAATCTTATCTTTTGGTTTTATCTAGGAGCAGTAATGTTGGTGGATTTACCAACCCAGCCGGACCTTCAACAAGACCAGGTCCATCTTCATACACTGATGCTCCACCTTCTTATGCGGATGCAGTCAGACTACCAGGAAAGTCATAGCGAAGCGATATCGATCCTAAAACTACAAATCTAAGTCCTCTCATGGTCTCTCCCAGCAACGTTCGCAACGTTTAGCAATGTGCTGTATATCAATAAAGGCTATCAGAGCTCAACGTGATGCCACACCATCTTACGCTTGAATTTTCTGCGTCTTAATAAGCAAAGCATAATGGAGAATCGAAAATTATTTTGCCAAACTGTAATCTGCATAAAATGCAAGGAAATGCAGTTCTTAGTGGCACTTTGTTGATATCATTTCCTTGAGTGGTCCGGCCCGTGGCCATCATGCGCACCAACGGAACAAGGTGTCACAGCTATCTGGACACAATCATTTCTATAACAGTGTGGTATCTGGTAACAAGAGTGTGTATTCTTTCAAAACCAAATTAAAATATACACTCAAATTGTATTGAAATGAATTTTATTTAATATTTCACATGCTCAAATATATACAAACTATATAACGAAATGGAGGTTATTACATCAGGGCCCCGTCTATAAGAGTTGATATCAATCACAACTTATGTACATATGAGATAGGAGACTGCAAACTTCCGATGGATTTAATAGAGGACTTGCGGTCGACTTCGATCCGTCGCAACTCTTTGTAAGACGGGGCCCTGGAAACAATAATAATTCTAAAATTGCCATAGTTTAGTTACAATTTTACAAATTTGACAGATTGGACATTATTGAAGGTAAGACCATTTCTACGTGAAATGTGAAAATGATCGAGGGGCTTATTGAAAAAGGTGTCTATTGACAGTAAACACCCCTTAATAGGGACTTTTAGATTTGCGTGGACTGATATGTGTGACGTCCATTCAAGGCAGTGCATTAAAAGGACGTCGACCGTAGCAATCCCCATTGTCTTCGAGCGAATCTAAAAGTCTTTAATAAAGGTTGGTTAATTAATTATTCATAGTAATCAATAAAGCATGAAGCTATATGGGTTTTTAAAGTGTTTAACAACAGAAATGATTAAGACAGGGTACAAGGTTAGGGTTTAAAAAAAATGGATAGATAAACGTAGAAACACTGTGAAGAAAGTTGAAAGATTTATTTGTAACACAGAGAGAAAAGCAGGAGTGAAAATATATATTTATATTTATTGTATTTAGAGAATAGGAGATAATAAGATAGATTATGTACATGTGAATAAACGACGAATACATTAAATTGTATTGATGATAAGTCAATGAATTTACAAGGTAAACGTGTCATAATTTGTAAATAAAGAAATTGTAGAGGTAGAGTAAAACATGAAATACTAAGATTCAATTCATTGGATTCAGATTGAAATCCACTTTTTAAAAAGAAAAACGTCAAGACGATCAGCCATGGTACATGGGGTTTATTTAATATAAGTATAGTCAGGTACATAATTAAAATAAACTGTACACAAAAATTCACAAATCTTAAGTTGTCCTACCTTAAATTATACAAATCTTAAAAATTACATACGTATAATATACAAATCTTACATAAGTATATCGTCTGAAGTTAAAGAAGTACTTTACGTGTTCATAGTTAATCATAAACCAAATGGTTAAGTCTCAAATTTACCTTGGATCATTCTTTTATCGTACACAAACCCCTTGGTCATACTCTTTGAACGTGAAACTAGACTACCTATGTGATGTCTTGTTATCTTATGTGTATTACAAACCTTAAAGTATTTATCATTGTGTACAATGTCTAGTAGCAAGCTCGTAGCCAGGATTTCATTTTAAGGGGGCGGTATTGAGCACGCAAACTTACAGAGGGTCTATAGCGCGCTCTCTAGGGGGTGGGTGCAGGGAGGGGAAGCTATGACGTTTCATTAAATTATTAGAGAAAGAAGACGATTCGTTGGACCGATCTTGACTCTTAATCCTTATCTAAATTCAGTTTCTTTTGACGTTTCATTATATATATATATATATATATATATTTATATATATATATATTAGTGCCCTTTTGTGAGGCATTAATCCTCATTACCGTCAATTATGACTTAAGGACGTAGGTCCCTTAGCTGATTAGCATAGTAGCACACATATGATTCAGAAGTCACGCAAAACAAACACTCGCAAATTAATATTCAATAAAATCTGAGAATGTATGCCATTATCTAGATCTATTAGAAATATTTTTTTTTTAATCCTTCCCTAAACTGGGGTAAAAATAATTATTCCACCATTATGACCAACAGTGTATATAACATAAAATACACATTAAAAACACATTGGACAAAGACATAAAATAATGGAATAGGTTGCAACCTGAAAGAAAACATAATCCTTGTGTATAGGTTGATTATATTTTGATAGTGAAAAATATGAAATATATTCGTTACTAAACATAATACGATACATAAATCAAGACACCAAACATAAATACAAATCTTGAATTCAAACGATTCTTGCAATTAACCCCAAAGAAATTTCTTATACCTATACAGTAAAAGTAAATTCTCAGTGATGATGTCAGGATGACCTATCGGAAATATTTTGTACTTTCATATACCCAAGGATAAAGACGGCATACATCAACGAATCGTATTTTTGCATTGTATTTTACAGTTCTATAAACCTTTGTACAATTTGTCCTACCTCCTCAGTATCCAACTCTAGGATTTAATGGTTCGGGAAATCGATTTTTTTTACAAATAAATCTAAGGAAGAATACTCACAACACTCTCGTTTGAATTCACATTCCCATTTGGTTATGATATTATATCCCTTACCTTTGAGGAAAAACTCCTTTTGTTTAGTCATCATAAACATCTTTTGATACACTACCGGGAACTTTGATTTTAGGGGAGCAATGGGGCGGGGGCAACCATGCCATAGACAACCATTAAAGTCATAGGTTGTATTGCTAGCCCGGGAAACCATCAACAGCATACCGTCCAATTTTTTTTCTCACCACCATTTTGAGCATGTTTTAATTCAATATTCTGTTCCCTACTTATCCATTGTAACCATGTTAGTGTTAAAGTTAAAGACCAGTTATGGTCATGCGATTGCATTGTGAAAAAAAAACGTTGTGGAATCGATCTGAAAAGGTTGATCATCTAGCATCTAGCATCTGCAAGGTTCTGGAATCAACAAAATTATAAGAAATTTGGCCCATTCTTCGTTAAGTTACAAGCACTATACACAGAAAGATGTATATGGGACTACCCTAAATCTCTCGCAGACCATGAGAGAAACAAATTTACCAAATATATGAACTAGTAGGCGGTTTCCCGGCAATTTTTTTTTATCATCATGTATTAGTTAAAACATATTCTTTTACATGATTGCAGGGGCGGCGGAGTGACTTCCAAAGTGGGGAGGGGGGCACCAACAAAAAAGGGCACTTTCTGAAAAAGGGGCACCTACAGTGGGTAATCTTAAAGCGAAAATATACAATTTTGTAGACATTGGTATATACCCTTACATTGTGATTACATTATCATGGATGATTTCAATACTTGTTTTCATCAAACATCATACAAGACATCGCTTAAGCATCAAACTTCGCAGTTGGGTGTGATGTTTGAAAGCATTTAGGAGCGAGCGAAGCGAGCGAGAATATTTTTTAAGATCTGTGAGGTCGCAGTGCGAAATTTTTCATCTTATAAAGAGGAAAAAACAATCGTGATGGGGGTTTATAAGCACATTCCCATAACGGAAGACTGAAAAGACCGTAGATAATTTACACAAATAGATCATCTTTAAAAGCGAGCGAAAAGAGGCATTTGTTGAAGGAAAGGGGCACCTATCAGATTTTGATAGGGGCATTCATAATAGGTGAATAGGGGATAGGTCCCTTATTAGAAAGGAAAAGGGGCACGTATCATTATTAAAAGCGGAATCATCAGAGGTGAAAAGGGGCACTGACCAGATATGAAAAGGGGCACTTAGGGATATTTATGAGAAGGGGAAGGAGCTCTTTCTTTTTGATGAGGCACTTATCGTAAGGAAAAGGGGCACCTATTAGAAAATAAAAGGGGCACATGTTAAAATGAAAGGTGTGATCATCCGAGTTTAAAAAAGGGGTAGTTATCAAAAGGAGAAGGGGCACTTCTTACAAAAGAAAAAAGGGGCAGTTGTCAAAGAATGAGGAGCACCTCCCAGTTTTTAATAAGGCAATTATCAGAAGTGAGGGGGGGCACTTATCAAAAGTGAGAAGGGGCAATTCTCGTACATGAAAAGAGGCACCTAATAGAGTTTTAAAAGGGCGCTTATTCAAGATAATTTCAAGATTTATGAGAATGGAAAATGGACACTTATTGCAAAGGAAAATGGGAACATGTCGAAGGAAAATGGGCACGTGTCAAAAATAAAAAGGGCACTTGTTAGAGGTAGAAAGGGGAAGGGGGACTTTTACTAAGTAATAGGGGCACTTCTTACAAAATAAAAGGGGCACCTTTGGGGTATCTGAAAAATTGGGGGGCAGCCTCTGCATGATTGGTAATGAGAGCTTCCATTCATTTTTTGAAATGAGGGCGTTTCCAATACTGGTCTTTACCTTTAAGTGTGAATACCTCTCTTTAGACATGTTACCGCCATTAGGAATCAAACCAATCTGTTTCAGAAGCAACGTAAAGAAAAATTTGAATTGTGGCTGCTATGGTCATCTGATCAGAAAGATCGACATCTGTCACGTTCATGTTTATTTATCTGAGTGTCATACAACCTTTCATTAAGATATTAACATCGCTTCTACAATAAGCAATCATTTCTTATCTTAAATTAAATTGTTTGTTCAATTGACTCTCAATAAACACGACCACACACGTGTTTCTTCGTTCCAATCTTTGATCTCTTTTCTATTAGGAGATGACTTTTCTTACAAATCCTAACCCTGGTACAAGTAGACCTAAGCCCCCCCCCCCCCCCCCCCCCCCCCTAGGTTGTACATGATTATCAAAGCATGCATCATTCAGAAAATACCTGTTACATGTGCGACAGAGTTACCATCGTGTTTCCTTTAGATTACAACCTAAATTAGTCCTACAACAATTTAAGTATGTATCACATATATGAGTAACATTCCAATCGTAAATTTTTCCACACTTCTCACAATAACTGGTCTTTCCTAAAAAGGCTGGTAACTTCACTATGATATCAAAGTGATCATTCTTTTCTTGTTGTCTTTACCCTTATAAATAGGATCATGAAGAAGTGAGAGTGCTCAGAAAACTATGATCTGAAATCCTTTCTTCTCTAGATGGAATTTATCGATATATTCTAACTGAGCATCGCTTGTGGTATATACCCGGTATATACCCCGGCCTTTTTTAATTCTTTTTAATTCCATTTATCTACGTACCGTATTGTATTTCGTACAGCCCTTTCCCCTTGTTTACGATCAATGTAAGTCTTAGCGATATAGCCCTAGCTGCATACAGATGGTCATCATTCTAAACAAATCTTTTCTTATTTGTGATAAGTTTGTTAATGGTCATAGCTAAGTCCCTTTTTTGTTTAGCTCACTTAGGCATTTTTAATCTACGAACCTGAATGTTAAGTCCATTGTCCAGAAGAAAGATATCGTCAGATTGTATTGCATTACTTATAATGGACATGACCATTTCAATGTGAATTTGATCATACCTTGTCAAGGGTATATTGATATATCTGAAAAGTTCTGGTGACGTTATAGTTAATGCAACTTTGTCCTGGGGTTCAAATCCTCTTGTAACGGCATTTATGATCGCCTCCAAGAGGACACTAACCACTATATCCACCGGATACTGTGAAACCAGGTTGTCTAGGTTATGGATGTCAACATCATGTTCGATAGCTTCCATCCCGAATTTCTTGGCAGTTTTAGGATTGAACCCTGGATTAACAGTGTAGTACTGATGAATCGCACTCTGTAAAGGAGATTTAAAAATAACAACATTCATGTTACGGATATTTGTCACTAAAAGTCGTCTTCGAATCAATATCATTATTTAGATGGGAATAAATATCATGCAAAATTTTGTTTGAAGAATAGTTATAACTATATCGTAAATAGGAAATAATATGTATTTCGAACTTGAGAAATTTACGTTATCAATTTACATTACCTCAAGTACAAACTATTAGATACTATATACCATCAGATTGATGGGAGAGTTATTCTCATGGTCCGAAACATCCTTGCTTTCAGGAGAAAGCGTTAGGAACTCTGTCGAGACAAAATAATGATGACAAATCTTCACTCGTGGATGGAGTATCATAAAGTTCTTTGACATCTGAGCCCTTGATGTTTGTCTTCTTAGTCACGTTGTCAAAGACATATTCATCAGAGGAATATCCCTGAAAATCTGATTCATCCAGGATTTGAAAATTTCTGTTAATGACACGTTTTTCTTCTCTAGCTTTCTTTCGTAAATGCTTGGCTTCATCCTTGATCTTTTGGAATAGAGTTCTTTTAGGAGTTAACTTCTTTTTCGGCATGATGAAAGATAGCTGAAAGGACTTTGAAAATAACCTGATCAAATGTCTACCATGCTTGTATATTGATTGCCGAAACCAAGGGCGCTACATAGTTGAATTCACAGTACACTCACAATTCGACGAATAAAGAGCGGTGTGCATTCAACGGAGAGAGAGAGAGAGGGGGGGAGAGAGGGGTAAACATTTCGATGAATGAAGAGAGTTATGCATTCAAAGGAAAGAGAGAGGGGTATACAATTCGGTGAATGAAGAGAGAGAGAGAGAGAGAGAGAGAGAGAGAGATGACGATTCGCTGAGTGAAGAGAGGTAGGTATTTGATGAAGAGAGAGAGGGGGAGGGGTAAAGTTTCGATGTAAATTGATATGCGTTTTAAAGGAACGTCTACTATAACTTCTAATCATTTTGTACACAATCCACACACAAAAAAATCACTGATCCTGAGAGTTGAGCTTTGTTGCAGAGGGAGCTACACATATTATTTTTTGTTGTGAGATAATGAAAAGCGGAGTGTCAACTTTTAAGGAACATACAATTTAAACGACAAAATCATCTTTGTTTGATCAAAATCTGTTCAGAGACGTCTGAAATATCCATAAATATAATTTTTGCTAATATTGGTGGTGCCCCACAAATACTCGATAATTTTACCCAGCCATAGAAAAAAAACGAGATAGCGCCTTACACGTTTTATTCCAGTCAATGCCGATTTTGGCTTTTTGTTGGCTTTTTCGTGTTGATCATAATAACGCATAACCAGCCGGCCCGTGTATTGTTATTATTAATGCATTCATTCATTAACGGTCACCGTATTTTTATTTTTTTTTAAGGTGAAGCTGAATTACTATGATCGTATTGGCTAAATTTCACACTTTTTGAGGTCTTAAAATATCTTCATAGCAATTTTAGGTTCTAAAAGGGCAATAGAAATGTCGTAAATAAGAATAAGAGCAATAACCATGCACTTTAAAGGCATTTGCGGTCTGTAACAAGGACTCGACGACCCTATAAGGATTGTTTTCCCTTCTAATTTTCCCCAATGTAATAGTTCTGCGATGATAAATATGATACACTGCTCCAAACGTTGAGAACATTCATTGCCAGAAATATACTTTGCCCAAAATGCGGACTCGCACGATTTCAGAAATGTACCGATCTGCACAAACAGTAGGCACCGATTAGGACATAAGGATGATGTAGCATATAAAATCTTTTTATGATAACCCTTTCCGATATTTTTTGGCTCAATGGCTTTTATCAGGATTACTTGAATTAATTTATTTGGCAAACACACCAGAAGTTATTTGAGTACTCAACTTTCTATTTCATAAGCTTGCTAGTGCGCCCTCATTGTATCTTTCCTCGTATATCATTCGATCCCTTTCCCCTGTCATTTCTGTATTTTGTTACTACATGTTTTACCCTACTTCTACATCGTCTCTCTGTTTATATTTTGTCATCATGTTCATTTCTTATACTATGCATTCCTATGATAACTTGAAATATTTATCTCATTTTACTAATTTCTACAAAAACAAACCTCATACTCCGACCATGATTTAAGATAATCACCTCAAAATTTAAGATAGCTACCTAAAATCATCGTTGAACTGCCTTCTTTGGAGCAGTTCAAGGTGGCTCTTGAAACAATTTAGTTCCCTTTTCAGTAACTTTACCGCATATAGCTGTATATCAACTCTATGCTTTACCCTTATCTAGATGTTGAACAGGCTTTGATGAGTATCACCATATAAGTAGAAGTAGAAATAACAGTGACGTTCTAAAGAGCTCAATAAAATCTTACTTTGTAGACGCTCTACTAAATAAATTAGGATGACAT
This sequence comes from Hemicentrotus pulcherrimus, assembly GCA_003118195.1. NCBI lineage: Eukaryota > Metazoa > Echinodermata > Echinoidea > Camarodonta > Strongylocentrotidae > Hemicentrotus > Hemicentrotus pulcherrimus. The sequence continues at coordinate 73,513 of BEXV01000582.1, read as the reverse complement.
AAACATATTTGTGTAGAGATCTTGTGGACTAGTGGATAACTTACCCATCAGTTCTGTAGATCACAAGGTATGTCCTTTGGCAAGACGAAAATCTACATTTGCCACTCTCCACCAAGATGTTAAATGGGTACCCTGTAGGACGCGGACGAATTGCTCAGCATTGTGAGCGTATGTCTTATCATGGACCTACTACTGGTAGTAGGTCCATGGTCTTATTTACAGAGCTGCAGGCTTCCGAAGGACCATATGATTTCGATGCAACAACACGTTTCGTGATTTTCGAACAAAAAGCGGGATTACTTTCCCTTTAATGGTATCAGTTTACTTGAAATGAGTAATCCTCATAACTCTTTTACTCTCGAGACCTAACGTGATGAAGTTCACTTCTCACTCACATGCAGGGGCGGAACCAGCCGGCCGTAGGGGAGGGGGCCAAAGAGGGGGCCCAATTCGTGAGAAAATATTTAGTGGCGAAACAGCCAGTCGTTGAATAAATGATGGGGGTGGGGAAAAAAGGAGCACTCATTGGTTGTTGTTTTTTTACCCCCGAAAATTTGAAAATCGCGTCGGCCGATATTTCGCTGAGTGGGGGGGGGGGGGGCCCTGCGTTTTTTTTTTTAAAAAAAAAAAA